>JZKD02S1994765.1:37154-47565 GCA_000966675.3 Picea glauca
CATAGAGACGTGTTAATTTGAATATATATGTGGTTCATACGTGCACCTGCTTCTCCATGCATGAGTGCAACAAACAATCTGATGATATAGTGAGTGCATGGGTTGTTGCTTTGTTAGGGTTGTTTCTTTGTTGAGGTTGAACGGGATGCGCATCCTTTCTTTATGCTAATCCTTTAGTGTACAGAGACTCGTATATCAAGAGATGCGATTATACTTTGTATATCATACTTAAGTAGCTCTCAGCTGAAGTGCATGCATCTTCTTCTCTAACTCTCTTAGAAAGAGTTATTATTTCTTAGCACATTTCATTCTAGCCGATGTGAGATTGCCTATATGCAACAACCAACAAATATGATGATGGGAAGCCTGAATGGACATTGACTCAATTGGTGGTTTCCCAGTCTTTTTTATGGCTTTTCATTGTTTATTTACTTTGAAATGCTATACCTCCCAACCCCCTCGGGATGGTTGTCAATTCCAGTTCAAGTTATCAGTATAGCCATTGTTCATTCAGTCCCTAACATCATATATAATAAGTTACAAAACTAAACTGACATTTTGGAAATTATGTTTACGATGAAAAATATAATTAAACGAAAAAGTTTTTATATTTAAAAAAAATTCAAGTATAGCCACATACGTGTTTTTCATGCAAATCATTGACAGGTCGCATTTCAAACTAAGAACGGGTGTTCTTTAGGTACCTGGCCAGTCTGAATAACAAAGATTTGAACCAAGAGGAAGAGAAAAATATTTTCTCATTTCTAAATACTGGGAAATCTACTCAGTGAAATGAAGCAACCCAATTCGCTGCATCTTAAAGTTGCCTCACCCACCCCTCAAGATTGTTTGAAACTAAAAGAACAAGATGTCTATACAAAGAGCGGTGTCGAGAATAGCAACTTTCCTAAATGCATCATTGTATATCGTGAATGGAGGGCACAAAACGATCCTTTTCGATGGATTCAGAGGCGTCCAAGACAAGAAATCGAAAGAATGAGCTAGATCCCTTTATGGTTTCACGAGGGCACAAAACGATCCTTTTCGATGGATTCAGAGGCGTCCAAGACAAGAAATCGAAAGAATGAGGAGAGCCGGGGTATTTAGTTGAGCTAGATCCCCCCCTTTATGGTTAAGGCAGGAGCCAACCCACCTATAAGAGATGAGGCGGTTGTAACTTATGCTATACAACAATACACACTAATGGTGGTGATTTTCCTATATGCACCAGCTATCCATTTCATCATTTGTTTGTGTTCAAACCTCATTGGTGTAGGCACTTGTATTCATATTCGTATTTGTTTCTCGTGATTTGTTTTGGAGGAGCTTTAGAAATCCACAGGCAAGCATGCAGAAGATGTTAACTTTATATGTGTTTTACATAGGTGGTGTGTTTTGTCGGGCTTTATGTGGAGGAGAAGAGAGGTTACAAGTATGAATCTATTATGGGAGACCCTGGAATGAAGAGCGACAAGCCAAGGGTTGCACTAGAAGAATGGAACTTCTGCAATGAAGTCGGGCAGGAGGCTCTTGGAATGGGTAGCCCAAGGAAGGAGGACTGCACAGACGGTTTTTTCACTTTACCCACAGGTAATTAATTAATTACGTTACGCGCACATATATATTCAATTAATTGGATTTTCAAGATGCCAAATACTCCCAAAACAGAATTTTATAGGGGTACCTCTTTAAACTATGGTAGTACAACTTCAAATCTTTAAAGAAGATAATCAGTTACTCAATTGATACTTCATTGTTCTAATTTATGTCACGATACAGAAGAAGACTCACAATGTCGATTCTTCGACACTGATCTGTCCAATAATTCTGTCAAAGTAGGAGATGGAGTTGGAATTCTGTTTATTAAAAGGACATGTGGTAGCCGCGGTAGCAGAAGATCATCAATTTCCCTGGAGGGTATGAATCCTCTTGTTGCTACACAGTGTTGTGCTTTTTGCAATTAGTGTAGCAGAGTGTAGCAATGTTTCTGTATGTCTGTTTGAAGTCTCTGAACGTTCAAATCCTCCTATGCCAATTTGCCTTCATAATAATTCATAGAATGCACCTATAGAATGCACTTGCGAATATATAGAATGCATCTGTCAATATAGGCCAAATTGCCTGAATGTTTGTTCTCCAAATTCATAGAATGTATCTATCAATATAGGCACTTTTGTCAATTTATTAAAAAAAATTCAGAATCGATAGATATTAACATGGAAATTGCAAAATGCAAAGCATTACATATTCATATAAATTGAAGTTTGAAATTCATCGATTAAAAGAATTTGTGATTTAGAATGATTAAAAAATAATTTCTGATTTAGAATGATTAAGATTATTAGAGGCTCCATTAAAGCCTTACCTCTTGTTTGTTGTCCTCTCCTTCCAGTTCAGTGTAGGGTTTGTTGTCCTCTCCTTCCAGTTCCAATGTAGTGCAAGTGGTCTTTCCAATTTTTTGAACAGCTAATGAGATAGCAAAAACCTTCTTGCTCACCGTAGTTTATTTTAGAACACCAAGGTTTACATAGCATAGAGCTTATGGAGATGACAGCATGTGGTTGTTGGACATACGTAACATTAAAAGACCAAAAAATAATTTATGTGGGCAAATTGAGAATGTTAGGAAGTAAACATCTAATGTAAGAAAGTAATGCTAGATTTATTTCTAACATTACTTGATATCCCTGAAAATTATCACCGAATGTATACTTAACTAAATTTTTGTGGAGTTATACTTAAACTTAAACTAAATTTATTATTCTTGTGATTTATCAGATAAATTATTATTGAATATATGGACGTTACCTCTAGCATGTGAAAATTTCATGTTCCAGGGGTCGATTTTTTCCTCCCCTGTACTTCACCGCCGGCCGTTCTCATGACAGACAGGATCTAACCGGCAGGAACATACATCCAAGAACTACTTAGTTTCTCTCTTATGTCCAAATAAGTTTAATTGTTCAAAATTTACAAAGAATCCAGGTTGGGAAACTCAATGAGTTTTTGGTTAACAAAGAATCCGATTTACACACAGTAGGGATATAGTATACTTATCCATATGTGTTATATTTTTCTGTGTAATGGTTTCTCTGAAAAAAAAAAATAGTTTGTTCCAGAAGACATAAAGATGCATCTTGGATAGCATATATATTACAACAAGAAAAAGATGCTTTTAACCCTAAAACTGAAACCAACCAGAAAACAATTTCGAAATTACTTGGAAGCAATAGCATAAAATATTAAGAGAAGAAACATTATGAATATGTTTATCATATATTTTAAAATCAATTTATTTCATGTTTTATTTGCTTCTGTCTTATCTGCTTTATACAGCACCAAGGCGGAGAAGAAGCCGCCAAAGACTATGCATTTTTTAAATGCATAAGCTTTTAATATTTTTAAATGCATAAGTTTTTAATATTTTCAAAGTTCCAAGTTTTTACCGAGTCTTATGCCAGTGAACACACCTTTTACATCACTTAAAAATCCGCCATCGAATCCGAGTGCAAGCATAAGGAGATGGGAGCTGTTGTTTCTCGAACTGTAGAATCCGAGTGCAGTCCCATCAATTTATCTTGAATCCAAGTGCACTCCTCTTGACATAAAAGTGCACCCCTCCTATCCTACTCCTCTTGACATAAACATGCAACTTACTGTCATTAACTCTCAATGTCAATTGTATATTCCATTTAATACATTAAAGTAAGTATTCTTTTAGGTGCATAGTTTTATGAGAGACAATAATAAAACATATTATTCAACAAGTGACAAGAAGGGACTAATAAAGAGATATCTATAATATATCACCCTTCTATTAGATCTAGAGTATAGTCGACATAATCTACCCCATCATAATCTATCCCATCCCTAACATGTAAAGAACCCTAAACCTCCATGAAAGATCCTTTTCCTCCACCCCAACGTCAATATCCTACTCCTCTTGACATAAACATGCAGCTTATTGTCATTAACTCTCAATGTAAATTGTATATTCCATTTAATACATTAAAGTAAGTATTCTTTTAGGTGCATAGTTTTATGAGAGACAATAATAAAACATATTATTCAACAACTGACAAGATTGGATTGAAGGTTTATGAGAGACAATAATAAAACATATTATTCAACAACTGACAAGATTGGATTGAAGATATAGATTGGATTCATGATAAATGTTCATTTTGAAATTTAATTTCATAGAAATAAAAACACAAAGCTTAAGATGACAATATATAATATTATATGGCGTGAATCACATTGCCCTCTCTGTATTGTAGTGAACCATTGGATTATTATCTTACTGAATTATGTATATAGTTACGAAATATTTTTATGGGATTTAAAATTAATATTTAATAAAACAAGTTCTTTAAAACTGCAAAACACATTAGTGATTTTTAAAAAGGATCCTCAACAACACTCCTTTTAAGAGAATATAATTAAAGCTCGTCTATTCAATTTTTAACAACGAATTAATTTAATCACATTAAAATTTGTAACTTTGTTTTAAAGTAAGTATCTATATATTACCTTTCAAAAATTATAATTATAGTATCATCTGACATGAAAAGGTTTTGTTTGTGATAAATTTTGTTTGTGATAAATTGCATCATAGGGAAACCAATTTAGCTTGTCTCTCAATAATAAGATCAACAAAATTAAACTACATGAACTGAATTTCCTTGTAGGGAAACTGATTTAGCTGAGCTTGTCATGAAAACTAAATGACCAAAATGGACTAACTCTGGAAAATCAAAACCGAAATACCGTGCAAGGCACCATATACGGTCCAAGAGGAATCTTCAAGAAAAAAACATAATTAACAAAACCAAGCATGTGAGCTGACACCTGTGCTCATGTCGTCCCTCATGTGGGCTAGTGGTCGCTTTTTTCCACGTCACTCTTTTTCGCCACCTGGATATGTGGATCAAGGATCGCCACTAAAGTTTATAGAGCGCGGGTTGCCAGTTCTAGAGAGTGAAAAGAGATGGCAGGGTTTTGAGAAGAAATTCAATTCTTTCCCCTCGCTTTTCCATGTTTTCCAACTAAAAGCGCAGGTCGTCCACATCATTTCTAACAAAACAAATCAGGTCATGTAATATCGCCACTCAGTCACGAATCCTTGAGCATGAAGTGAAATCCGTGCATGTATGAAGCTGTACCGAAGGCTCTTCAAAGGAAGATGGGGGTTCCTCCAAAGGGGCAAGGATGGAGGGTGGTGGCAATGTGATGGAATGCGCAGGTGATTGCGTCGGGGGGAACGTGGTTGGTTGTAAAGAAGAAGCCAAATATTGGATTGGGCCAGGAGCAAAGCCCAAAGAATTACCATGCAGGTAAAACCATTCCACAAGAAAAGACCTAGGTGATTACAGTGGTAGAAGGATATCCAGACCCGGAGAGGACTAGGTAGATGAGGAGGGAAAGGATCTAGGCGATGGAGAAATGAGAGGAGGGGGTCGATTGACCATACACACTTTGTTTTGATACCAGACAGGGCCTCATTTTGGTTTCCCATGAATTCCAGGCATAGCCAAGAAGAGTGGAGAGGAAGGAAGTGCAACAGAGGCTGGTAAGGCAAAGAAAACGAATGAGGGAGCAGAGAACCACAAAACGAGCCACCAAAGGGAGCTGTGAATTAGATGTTTGTTCAACAAGAAGTAAGGAGGAATGATGGTCTAACCAAGGAGAGATAACATGATAAGGAAGCCAAAGTTGAGGGTCACACAAGCGCCAAATCCATTCCTCCATCACCCAGACAAAAATGTAGTGAATGACACATTGGAGAATCGAGTCCAAAGCTTGAATAAATGAATGCATCATTCAATCATCGGGGGGGATTAAAATTATAGGGGCATTTCAAGTGCTATTCACGTGGTCAGTGCAAGTGTAATGACCCCGACCATTATGACACAAACAACATACGACAGGTAAAAAGTTTCTCCCTTTTTATTTTTAAACCAGAGGTAAATAACATTGACAATAAGTCGTAGCGACACAACTCGAAGATATCACAATGAATGAATTTCACGCTGCAAATAAACATAAAAAAAAATAGCATAATAACAAATCAAGAAGCTAGAAGTAAAATTACGAACATTACTCCGATAAAGAATATAACTCCCTACCCTCCCATCCTACCCTGCAATGGTTAGGACCTCCAGGACACATAAGGAATGCTCAAGCCCAGGTTCCCATCGATTTTTACCATTTAAGGTCTCAAGGCTGGCGAATTTTCTGAGGAACAAGGAGGTGTCTACATCCCACTAACATAATCCAATACAAACTAGCTATGCTAAATCAACAACATCAACTATACTCAATAACACATATTGTTCTGATAACCATTCGCACATCACAAAATCCCAATTCACAAGAGAATTTTAATAACTAATCAATCATGAGATGACATAAGATAAGGCATAAAGGATTCATCTTATCTATATTCAAGGTGCAAGGAGTAACAAATTCTAAGCAATCAGAAATTTTCATAGTTAGTGGTGCAAGAGTAAATAACCAACAACCAATCATTATATTGACCTTCCATCACGCACAAGCAGAGAAATATAAACCTTAATCAATACTTCATATAATACCTTAAATTTCCAAGCACGCAAGAGATAACCGAGTTTAATAACCATCATTCAAAATTAAATAAATAAACAAAACTAAACGTCTAAACTATCATTCCATACAAAATATTTCATGCGTGCCAGAAATAAACCAAAACTAAGAGAACATGTGTCCACGTCACCTATTGTGCAAGAGAACCCAAGCCTTTTTATCCCAAAGCACATGGATCTAATCATAAATAAACATATCATCAAATCGAAAAACATCATCATGCTCCATAATCGAATCAGTCAATCGTATAGTGAACCGGATCACTTGCACACAAGTGTCCACAAGAATAAGTCACATGGGGTGTGCGCAAGAGCGAGATGTGACATACACCCCCTCTTGTTTTAAACTTCGTCCCGAAGTTTCATGGTATACAAATGAAAAAATAAAGTATCTAACAATATCTAAATGTCTAGCTATCAACAAAGGGAAACTGATGATGCATATCATATGCCTCCTCCTAGGTAGCTGAGTGTGGACTATAATTTTCCAACTAGACTTAGACCTGATCGAAAGTTCGATTTCGTAGCTGTCTGTTGGCATAGGGGCAGACCCGGGGTTCAACGCTACAACAACGCACCAAAAAAACCCTAACTACCGGCCCTTTCGGCAACACCTGTGAAGTAGATGAAGTCTCACCCAAGGTAGAGGCAGGGGTGGTTGCAAGAATCAAGTGTCTGCAACCTTAGTTGGGACACAGATCTATGATTACAATACTTAATAAATCACTTAGCACCGTCAGTTCCACAATATTCAATCAATAACCACTTCACTGATAAAACAGAGCTTCGCAGCATTTACAATGATCTAGTGTATTCAAGCACTTAGCATAGGTAAAATAGATCATATTTGGTAGATCAAGCACTGAGCATATTCATATATATCAGATCTAACATTCTACACATCATTAGCACTAAGTATAAGCATATCTATCTAATCATCTCTAAGCACTTAGAAAATAACATATAAATGCATCAGAACAAGCACAAATCATAACAACACATTTTTTACATGGTTCTCCCCCACCCTGGGGCTACGTCCACCAACTCTTATTCTTTATTGTATTTAGTCAATCGGTTATAAGAACAAATCCATAAAAACCCTACTCCGCATAGGACAGAAGTTCTGTGCAGCTCGCTAGATCCTTCTTCCTTGCGTTACAGCACACAGTCTTCCACCGTTTGTTACAACCAGTTGCACTTAACTTTGCAAGTCTCACAATCATGCACAAAGCACTTACAAACCTTACTTGCACTTAGCACACATCACATAGATGTTGATCTATGCCTATAGATGCCTATATATATATTTATACATTACAAAGTAGGCCTAAGAATGGGTAAAACCCATGGGACGACATCCCAATCCCATTACATATTCCCAAAAACCCAAAAAGGACCCAAAAGTGGGTCGAGATCCTGTGATCTCCACTCCATCTTACGCTCCTCTTTCGACAGGCTGTCGAAGTACAAAATAGGTCAACATGACCAAGAATATCCAAAAACTTGGTCAAGGGTCAACAGTACCCCAACACTCACCTGTGACTCATCTGGAGTCACTCTGGTCTGACTAGTTCTACCTCGAACGCCTCGAGCTTGGATCAAGTTGCTTCGACCTGCTGTTGTTCTACGACCTCTTGCTCGATGAACTCCTGGATCACTACATCATTCATGGACCCTTCTAGGAATTGTTCTACTGTAATGACAACCTGTTCTAACTCTTCTCCTTAGCTTTCAACCTCTGTGAATAATTGGCACGCCTTATCTTGTACTGGTTGAAGTCGTTGAGTAACTTCCATCACTCTGCTTTGAATCGTATGGATCTGTTGTTGGGTAGTGCATTTCTCTTAAGACCGCTTCATTCTTTCTATGGATGACAAGGCCTTTAGCTACGCCTGTAGTGTGTCTATGTGTTGCTTTGATTCCTTAAGTTGCGACTCTAATGCCTGTAACTATGGATTCTCTGTGAGGTTCTCATATGTTTGGGTGCTCCAGTTACTCATCTTCTTGAATTCCAAGGAAATATCTTTTAATGTATCAAATGCGCTAAGGGAAGTTGCTTCCCTTAGGTCTTTTACATCTTGAGGGGTCTCGGGCACAGTATGGAGTTCCAAATCTACGATGCATCGCTGGAGATGTTGGATTACTTCTTCAAGTTGTGCCACCTGTTGTGTAACTCACTCTTCGATCTTTACTTCTATGAATGTCACAAAAAGAAGTGCTCTATGAACCATTTCCTTTACTTCAAGTTGCTCGGCGAGCAACTGTTCCTTGCTTTGTTGTAACTGTGTTTTTTCTTCATCCCCCTTCACTTGTAGAGCAAGATTTTCTCATTCTGCAGTGTTGCATTGTTCTACAAGGTCTCCCTGTACTTGTGCTAAATCTTGGGTGGCTAGCATTGTCTCTTCTTGAATTCTCTGAAGGTGAGCTGCGACTGTATCAACGATTAAGTGTAGTTGAGATGGCTCATCTCCTAGTTCTGTTGTTCCTACTAACAAAGGCATAGTGGAGATTGCACGATGGTACTGTAATGCCTACTGCACCCCTTGGATCTCATCCTTAATCCTATTGAACACCTCCTCTTGCTTAGCCTCTTGCTTCTCTGCTATCTCCATCAAAGCGTCATTCAGAGAAGCTACAATGAAATTGAAGTCATCTGTAGTGAGGACAGTTTGGAATTTGGTCATGGTCGATTTTACTTTCTTCTGGGACAAAGGATTTGGGGGGGAAACCTTTCTTTTCTTCGAGGGTTCCTCCTCCTCTCAAGGCGGTGTAACCTTGCCTTTCTTTTTCTCGGCCTTTGTTCCATCTACCTTTTCTCCATTACCTCCTTGCTCTAGTGAGATGGACACAGTCTTTACTGAAGTATTGTCTATATATTGAACCTCTTCAGTCTTCTTTGTCTTGCTTGGTACGAGTGTATCCTACGCAGTTTATGGACTGTCTATATCGGGTATCTCCGCAAGATCTGTTGGAATGAGGAGGTCCGCTGACTAGTCCTTGGTGATATCCTCCAAGTCCTCCTCTGTTAGCTTGTAGTAGGACTGAAGTTAATGCTTGTGCCCATCAGTGCACGTTGTGATATAAATGAAATGGCAGTCCACGCTTAACTTCATCAAAGGCCGAAACCTATGGAGAGTATTTGGAGTCATGCGAGGCTCAGACTGTATAGCTAGCTTCAACTGGTTGTAATATGTGTGAAATACAACATTGGACTACCATTGTTTATTCATGTGGGTTGAATACCATAGTGTGTTGAACTTCGCAACCAATGGTTCAAAGGGCTCGATGTCTGTTAAGAACCAAATATCAATATAGCATAGAAAAACCTCAGAATAAGTACTCAACGCCTTGAAAAAGAGATATTTTCATATAATAAGCCTCTTCAAGGGGGCAACCTCCTTTTACCCCACATAAATGTTCAAGTACAATATGATTCCAAATAAAAATGTCTCCTTGGTATATATAGGAGACTAGAAGGTATAATTACAACTAATGGAATAAAGCCAACATAACTAAAATAAAATTACTATTGTAATATGCCCCAATTAAGGGGTAATGAGACAATATTAGGGATTAACATGCCATTCCCCTTGAAAAAATTATTGTCTACAATGCTTGAGTAACTCTGGATGCTTCTGTATAAAAGACTCATCTTCCTAAGTGGAATCTTTAGCCAGTAGTTTCCTCCATTTAATGAGATACTCTGAAATGGATCTATTCCTCAGCTGGTGAATTCTTGTGTCAGTGATGGCTTTAGGATCCAATATGATTTTTCCTTCCTCGTCAAG
>JZKD02S1994765.1:51057-64338 GCA_000966675.3 Picea glauca
CTTGTATCCTCATAGTGTGCTATCATTTCTTCCATGAAAATTGTCCAAGTGACAAGTGATTTGCGAGAACAAAGCCATCTATACCATACAAATTGATTGGGTTCTAAATATAAAGGAGCAATTTGTACCTTTTGTGTATGTGGCACATTATGTATATCAAAGAATTGCTCCATCTAAAGTATACATGTGATAGGGTCCTTGCCATCAAACTTCCTCATATCGATCTTAGGAACGTGGTTGGTGTTCAACCCAAGGTTAGAGTTTCTCCATTCTTGATTCACCTTCTTTGTGTCCCCATCATGAATTTCATGGGATGCATTTTCATTTTTAGGTGTCCTCTCTTTATGAAATTTTTCAATACTTCCATGATCTCCCCTTTTCAAGCATCCATCTTAGTATTTATTGCCTCAAACTTAGCTTCTGATGAATCCATCATCTCTTGTAGTTCATATTTTTTTATTTTATTCTTTTGTAAATCATTTATGTCCCTATGCATTTCTTCACCTTCATCAAGATTCCAACTAGGATTGTCTGGAGGCTTATTTGGTGTAGAAGTTCCCTTTTTGGGTGGCATGTTGTCCAAGTATCACTTTTGAACCTTGATTTTGAGGTGATTCTGCTAGGCAATCTTTATTCTGTTGTATCTCCCAAGTTTCGGCCCTTCTGGGTATGAAACTTTATTTTTTTTAGTTCTCTGATATTTCTTGTCTGCAATGCCATAGGTCTGATCAAAATTGGATGTGCCAAGTGGAATTTACGGTAACTTCCCCACAACTTGCTTATTTTTGGTCTTTCCAGGAGATCTCACTTGTATAGCATGCCCCGCACAAAATAATTTATATAAAATTATGAAACTTGTACCAGAAATACTAAAGAATGTCCACTATCTAATGAAACTTGTCTCACTCAATTTGGATACTCTAGGAAGAATTTATGGTTATTTTACCTAGAACACCTTCTTGAGACTGGTCAATAGGACTAGTGAGATACCCTATATTACACAAGGTGTATCTACAAATGTAAGATGACCCAGAAGCTAAAATTTTTACCACATATACCTTACTAATTTTTGTGAATATCCTCTGGAGTTCAGGGTTTGAAACGTTACAAAAAAATGTTTATAGTGAAAATTCTGCAATGACTCAGTTCAGGATGATTCCAGAACCCTATCTTGCACAGGTTGTATCTCCAAAAGTATAAGGCCTCAGGAGCTGAAACTTTAACCCAACGTACCTTGATAATGAAAATTCCAAGGTGTCTCAGATGCAGCAACGAAACCCCAATACCTTTAGCTCTGATACCATATGTTAAGATCCAAATATCAATATAGCATAGAAAAACCTTAGAATAAGTACTCAACACCTTGAAAAAGAGAGAATGAGGGGGCAACCTCCTTTTACCCCACAAAAATGTTCAAGTACAAGATGATTCCAAATAAAAATGTCTCCTTGGTATATATAGGAGACTAGGAGGTATAATTATAACTAATGGAATAAAGCCGGCATAAATAAAATAACATTACTAATGTAATATTCCCCAATTAAGGGGTAATGAACCAATATTAGGGCTTAACAATGTTTGGGAAGTTTTCACCTTCCGGCATATCTCAGGCGATGAAAGCGATCAGGATCAATATCCAGCTGAAGTGGAATTTGTATCCTTGATATTGCACTTCTCTGCAGTCGAGTTCTAGTTTGTTTACCAAGTACTTCTTCCAATTCATTTGAAGTCCTTCTGTGCACTTCCCTGCAAGGTCGACTACAAAACCAGTGACTTGGGTGGGTCGATTCTTGCATACTAACTTCCCTGTGATTAATTGATAGGTGAGGCGCACTACGTTGCTTTGGATAGAAGCTACCTTGTAGCCTCGTGTGCCCTTCTCGACATCTCCATAAGTGTCTTTGATCTTCTGGACGAGAGCGCAATCCGTGGTCTTTCCAGGGTAGAAATCTCGTGGGTCAGGGCCTTGCATAATCAAGCCCGTGATCTAATTTATCAACATTGGATCCACTGTTATGTGACGATTTAACCATAAATAACCTCCATGGTAACAAGAAAACAACAATTGGACACATGCATTCACCTCCTAGTGTCATCTGAAGTGTGGAATATTTATAATGTTCAGCAGGGTGGACTACGTGAGGTTCTGAGTCCATGACTGAGGGACAATATTTGAATTCTTTCCCTTTTTTCTGGTCAGGTACTTATGTGGAGCGAGGATGTTATATACCTTCCTGTCGCTGATGTTGAAATCGCTAAACTTCAACGCTGCAATATTTTCTTGATCTGAGCGAACTATGTGTATCCCCTTCGGGAGGTACGCAGTGACCAAGGGGTACTCAAAGTCTCTAGGTATGTTTTCGTGGTTTACAACACCACTCAAGGGTGGTAGGTAGGTGGGTAATATGCTCAGAATCAACTTAGCATTCACGAGGTCATTCCTGTGTCTAGTTCGCTTTTCATCTACTGGTCGGGATGGTCTAGCTTGAGCAATGGACGGAGAGGTTGGCAGTCCTCTCGTCGATGATGCTTATACACCTGTAGACACTCCTCTCTTTGACATGACTCTCTCAATCATCAAGTCGAGGAACACTTCTATAACATACCCACTCGGTATTTAAAATTATTGGGGTCACGATGAATTCAAACACTGCACTAGAATAAACAACAAGAGAGAAATGATCATTGTATACAATTCACTTAGTCTGCAGACTCAAATTCTCATTTATCAAAAGTGTTCTATGTGCATGGCGCGACAGGATAAATAGGCAACTCGACAACGGTTTCTTGTAATGGGTATGAATCCTCATTAACTCTTGTTCTTTCCATTATGGATCTTTCCAACAGTCTGGTGTCGAGATATAAATGCTTTCCGACCCATTCGAAGCGACAATCGAATGGATATATCAGTCCCAATGGCTATATTTCTTCGCCATGTTGAAGTGCCATGTGTCGTTGTTCTAATATCCCGGTGAAGCTCCAATTCTGCAAATTTTCTTTCTGTGAAGTTCCCTCTGGAACCTTCTATAAATTTTCAATATTAGTTCTCTTCTTACTTATCTTTCTAGCCTTTTTTCTCAGTGAGCTTCATCTCGATGGTCCTCTTTCCATTCTAATTCTTATCGTCTTTCGACATAGTCATTGTGCGTTGTTGAATTTCTTTCTTAGGACTCAGGGGTAATACTTCTTCTTTGTCTGGGATAGGTACTTCAGTCTTTTGTGAGTCCTCTAATGTTCTTACAACTTCAACATCTGGGTCTCTAGTGTCAAATAGCTTCGATCTATTCTTCTTCTCTTCAATCAAATATGCGATCCTTCTAGTCATGAAATCTTTTAAGTCTTGTTTCTTCTGTTTTAAAACTTCATCTTCTTCTTTTCGTCTGGCTTGATCTTTTTCAATCCAAGGTTTCCCTAGTAAAATGGTAAACAGGGCGTTGTCCTCAATAAATTAAATAATCTCAAAATATTCTTCTGTCAAAGTTCCATTGGCATTCATAGATATCTGAGTGAGTTTTCCACACAGGTTTACCAGTGTTCCTCTGAATAACCCTATTCCTCCTAATGAAGGAATCATAGAAAGCCTTCCTATAGCTTCTGAAGTTCTCTCTATCATGATATTTACCAATGTTTCCTCCTCTATAACACAGTTGATGTTGAAGTCTCCTATTCTTGCTTTGATGCATTCCTTATCTTTAAAGATCTCTAATAATATAACATGTTGGTGGTCAAGGTTTCTCTCATCTGTAACAATACTTCCTCTGATTCTTTCTGGGGTTCTTCAATAGCCTTAGTTTCTAGATCTTCCTTAGGGTTTCCTTGTCTTATATTCATACTTTCAATCTTAGCAATTGTTCTAGGGAAATCCAACACGTCATTGTCCATAGCTTTGCAACAAAGACAACTAGGTCTTCTCCTAGGGAATTCTTTAGCAATATGTCCTGGTTTTCTGCAACTATAATAGAGGTTTAAGACTCTCTTTCTTTTAAATGATCCCCAACTTATCCTGTACTACATGCTAGGATCATAGGAGCTAACCTGCAATAAATTCTTTCTAGGATCCTGCATCTATTTGTTAGTCCAAACCTTCTTTCTATGCATAGTTATAACATATCTTTCATTATTCTTATCAGATCTACTCATATCAAACCTTATTTCATCTATTAGTTCCCTAGTTTTGAAGCTAGGATAGAATCTATCAAGCATACCTAGATCCATACTCTAGAAACAAAAAATTCCACTTATCTTACTTTTACAGAGCACAAAGCTTTCAGATCTAGAATTTTTCTACTATTCTTACCTTTTTCATAGAACAGAGCTTACAGATATTACCTCTTTTCTTCAGATCTGACCTCTTTTCTCAGTACAAAGCTTCACAGGTCAAGTAATAGGATATGCACTAGGGAAACAGATATACGCATGGAGCTTTCATAGTTTCAGGACAGATCTTTGCACTAAGCTTCTTCTTTCTCAGTTCCCAACAATCACAGTTTTAGGTCCCAGAAACAGAACCATTTGTTGGCATAGGGGTAGACCCGGGGTTCAATGCTACAACAATGCACCAACAAAACCCTAACTACCAGCCCTTTTGGAAACACCTGGGAAGTAGATGTAGTCTCACCCGAGGTAGAGGCAGGGTTGGTTGCAAGACTCAAGTGTCTGCAACCTTAGTTGGGACACAAATCTGTGATTACAATACTTAATAAAGAACTTAGCACCGTCATTTCCATAATATGGAATCAATAACCACTTCGCTAATAAAACAGATCTTCGTAGCATTTACAATGATCTAGCATATTCAAACACTTAGCATAGCTAAAATAGATCAGATCTGGTAGATCAAGCATTGAGCATATTCATATATATCAGATCTAACATTCTACACATCATTAGCACTAAGCATAAGCATATCTATCTAATCATCACTAAGCACTTAGAAAATAACATATAAATGCATTAGAACAGGAACAAAGCATAACAACACAGTGTTTACGTGGTTCACCCCCACCCTGGGCTACACCCACCAACTCTTCTTCTTTATTGTCTTCAGTCAATCGGTTACAAGAACAAATCCATCAAAACTGTACTCCACATAGGACAAAATATCTGCACAACTCGCTAGATCCTTATTCCTTGCGTTACAACACACAATCTTCCACCGTCTATTACAACCACTTGCACTTAGCTCTGCAAGTCTCTTACAGTCACGCACAAATCACTTACATACCTTACTTTCACTTAGCACACATCACATAGATGTCGATCTATGCCTATAAATTCCTAGATATCTATTTATACATTACAAAGTAGGCCTAAGCATGGGTAAAACCCATGGGCCAACATCACATTCCCATTACATATTCCCAAAAACCCAAAAGGACCCAAAAGTGGGTCAAGATCTTGTGATCTCCGCTCCATCTTGTGCTCCTCCTTCGATAGGCTTTCGAAGTCCAAAATAGGTCAACATTACCAAGAATCTCCCAAAACTAGGTCAAGGGCCAACACTGTCAAATGCGACGGTTGAGAAAGAAGTTTGGCTCCATCGTGAGTCCACCCTGCCCAACATCCACTAAGAACTCAATCAATCTCATGCGTAGGACCACTGAACTGAAATTGCACATGGACACAAGATAAACATCATGCAACACCTCAAATAATGAGGCATGATTAGCTATTAGGCCCTTCATAATTATGTTCGATGCGATGTGCATCGACAAACCCTTCTATCGATCCTACGCTTCTTCCATCCCTTTTTCTTATTGTTTTGTAATCATTCTTCTAATTCTTGGATCATTTCAAGTCCTACTAGGACCCTGTCCTCAAGTTGGTCCCACCTCAAAGGTGTCTGGCATGGTCACCCATAAGGAATCTCAAATGGTGCCATTTTAATGGTGCTTTGATAATTGTTGTTGGAGGCCAACTCTACCAGTGGAAAAAACTATTCCCAACATTTTTGTTGGTCCAACATACACATATGCAACAAAACTTTCCAAAGTTTGGTTCATTCATTCTATATGTTCGTCTACCTCTGGGTGATATGTGGTACTAAAGTTAAGTGGGGTTCCTAAGGTCCCTTGGAAACTAGTCCAAAATCGTCATGTAAACATTGATCCTTGATCGGATATGATCCTTTTGGTACGTTTGGAAATCTCAAATCTTGTTGATATAAATCTAGCTATACCTGGCGCCTAATGTGTATGCACAAGGACAAATGTGAACTCTTCGTCAAACTATCAAATATCAAAACAATTCAAGTCATGCATCGTTGCCATCAGTGACAATTTCTCCAATGAATTTCATCGAAATGACCTCCCATTCGATTTTGGAACAGCGTGTGGCCATAGAAATATTGTCAGGTGCTATGTTCAACCATCACCAGTCGACCTTATAAACATCTTGCCACACACAGTTGACAATGTCCACCTTTATCCCTTCCACGATAATAAGGGCTTAAGGTCTGTCCTCATCTTCATGACTCCTGGATGAGCCATGTACACTGCTCTATGATCTTCACATAAGATCACAAATTCTCACTTCGTCATTGGGTTGTAAGTAAATCTGGTTATTATATCTCAAATATCCGTCATTGTCGATATTATCCCTCAAATTGGTACCAACATGGTGGCTTTCCCGAAAATGTCATTACCCTCTTTATACCAGTCAGCGTCGCGCTATAGTTGGAATCTTTTCACGTAGATTCGTTTGAAGAGGTATCACTAAAAATTTGTGTGGTCTCATTCTCAATGTGTCTTCCACCTAGTTCATTGTTCCTTTTAAGTAGGAAATCTAAAAATCATAATCAATAAGTAGTTCTGACCAACGCCCTTGCAACGCGTTCAAGTCATTTTTCCGTAAAAAGGTGTTGTAAACCACAGTGGTCCATTTTTTTGTTTGAATCACCATCCAATCAGGCAGTGTCCCCACAATCTCAAGGCATACATGATGGATAACAACTGCAATCATGTGTTGCATAGTTCTCCTCATTTTACATTAACTTCCTCGAGATGTAAGTGATTATTCGACCGTCTTGCCTCAAGACCATGTCTAAGCCTTCCTTGGATGTGTCGGTGCATACTAAGAATCCATCATCCATGCTAGGGAATTTTAGTATTTCCATTTTCTTCAACAACTCCTTGAGCCTTCGAAATGCTTCCATGCATTTCTCATTCCACACAAACTTCTTGTTCTTCTTTTGCAATTCTATAACCAGATTTTCTATCTTCGAAGAACCCTCGATGAACCATTGATAATATCCTACTAAACCCATGAAGAAACGCACTAATGGGACATTTTTCAGTGCATGCCACTCCAAAATAGCCTCTAACTTCGTTGGATCCACAACAATGCCTTCGTCAGAGACAAAATTCCCTTACCAATGAATCCTTGATAGATTTGCAACCGTTTCTCATAATTTTTCTCTCGCAACCTATAGTACCAAGCGTAAAAGTTCATCTTGATCTTCCGTCACCTGAGAAACTATCAAATGTCATCAAGGAATACTCTTTGGTAGTCAAGAATAGTCTCCATGACCCATCCTTCTCCCGTATGAAATTAACAGGAGCACTCCAAGGCAATACACTTGGACGTATAAGTCCTAGGTCCAACAACTCTTTCAGTTCCACATTCAACTCCTATAACTTAGGGGTCAGCATTCGATAAGGCTTTCTTTCCATCGGTTCAGTTCCAAGTTTTAGGTCGATGGTAAATTCCATCTTGGCTTCAGGAGACACACCTGGTAATTCTTCTGGGAATTACATCCACAAACTCGCATACTAACCGAAGGTTTTCTAATCCTTCTGCACGCCCTTGACATTCGACGCTAAGTATGCATATAACTTGCTTCCTTGTGTGTGCTCTTTGTAGTTGTAGGGAAGAAATGAACATCGAGGATAATCCTCATTTTCTTCCTACACTCACACTTCTTTGTCCTTCATCGATGGTCCAACTCAACCACCTCATCTTACCATTGAGTATCACATCACACGATTCCCACCAATCCATACCGATCATGTCATCATAAGATATTAATATTGTGATGTAGTTCGAACTTCATTACACTATCCTCGGGTTAAAGCGATAGTTCATACTCCTTCCTCCAACCATCTGGCTGGTACCTGAAGCCAAATCAATGAATCTAAACTCTTCCTGTCGAAGCCCTTACCCAAATCCCTTCAGCGCATTACTAGAATTAGATCTCTCTGTAGCACTAGGATATAACAAATACTAAAAGTACGTTTGGCGATGGCACCTGATGCCTCAAGCATAGAGGACTGATGCTCAGCCTGACGGTTATTTACTGGGGTCATGAATCCTATGGGCCTTGCCCATCTCTGTCATGGTAGTGTGTCCTGTTGACTTAGTCGTTGTGGCCCATTCAACCAGACAGTCTTGCTGGTAAGGTGACTCTCCGCATTTCCATTGCCCACCTCTGGTCCAGAACTCTTGGCCCCATAATAGAAGTTGTTGGCCCACCAACCTAAGATCCTAGTCTATTCTGCTGACAATCCTAACGATGGTTGCTAGAGGTGTTGTCACAAATGCGGTGGTCCCCTGTAGGGAGCCCTCTGTTGAGGAACCTATCATCAAGTTGTTGTGATCAAGGGTCCTTTAGATGTATCTTGATACCAAGATGTCTTATCTGGCCGACGTCTGATGTTGTTGTGCACAAGATGTTTTCAGTCCAAAAGGTCTTGTAGGAGAACTTCCCAGAATCCCACGATAAAATCTTCCTTATCTAAGAGGCCTATTGGACTGCATCGTGCAATGTCTGAGGCATTAGATCCTCACCTTCACACGAAAGATGGAGTTAAGTCTGGTCATGAACTTTTTGATCCCTGACTTCTTCATGTTCACATGCAGGGCATACCGAAGTAGCTCCATAAATTTGGTCTCATAATCTAGCACCATATGACCACCCTGTCGTAAGGCGTTGAACTCATTGAGCTGGCACTCAATGAATTCCTTTGTCAATTACTTCTCTCGAAACCATTCCTCGAACCATTCCCCTAACACGGCTTTGACAACCATGTTTAGTTGACGTAGGAGTGTCTTCCTCCATAGAAGAGTGTTCCCCTTTAGTTGAAGACCACCTATGTGGACCTTTGTGTTGGAGGTCAAAATCACGAAGCATGAAGCACATCGCCTGGATCTCCATCCATGCCTCAATGACTAAGCCATCCAAGGCACTCGTGGAATTAGGAACTTAACCCTCTCACATTTTCCATGAAAGATACCAGTACTAGTTGGGGCGCACTGTGGACCCTCAGGAGTACAAGCACCATGGTGTTATTTCAACATAGATGGTTAGTCAAGGCCTCTGACATTTCCTTCGAAGGACCCTATCAGACCCAACGCATCCCTCGTGGGAATCTGCTCATGCTCACGACTTGTTCTTATCCTTGGGGGTTGGACCCCTCTGGCATGGGTGCCATTGGAGGCATCATGCATCCTCCCCTAGTACCATGTCGCAAATCTCTATTGCATCCTCTAACCATGATTACCACAAGGACAAGTTAATAACTCAATTAACACTGAGTATAAACCAAGGGCTTAATTCAGTGGAAGGAGTGGCTATCCACAGTCGCAGGGTTGAACCTGGCTCTGATACCATATGTAACAACCCTGAACATTATGACACAAACGACATACAGAAGGTAAAAATTCTCTCCCTTTTTATTTTTAAACAAGAGGGCAATAACATCAACAATAATTCATAGCTACACAACTCAACGATATCACAATGAATGAATTTCACGCTACACACAAACATAAAACAAATAGCATAATAACACATCAAGAAGCTGGAAGAAAAATTATGAACATTAGTCAAATAAAGAATATAAATGCCTACCCACCCATCCTACCATGTAATGGTTAGGACCTCCAGGACACATAAGAAATACTCAAGCCCAAGTTTCCATCAATTTTGACCATTTAAGGTGTCAAGGATGGTGACTGTTATGAGGAACAAGGAGGTGTCTACATCCCACTAACATAATTGAGTCCCAACTAGCTATGTTAAATCAATGACATCAACTATACTCAATAATGCAATAATGTTCTGATAATCGTTCACACATCACAAAATCCCAATGCGCAAGAGAATTTTGATAACTAATCAATCATGAGATGAAATAATATAAGGCATAAAGCATTTAAATTATTTTATATTCAAGGCGCAAGGACTAACAAATTCTAAGCAATCAGAAATTTTCATAGTTAGTGGCACAAGAGTAAATAACCAACAACCAATCATTATATTGACCTTCCAACGTGCACAAGCAGATAAACCTAAACCTTAATCAATACTCCATGCAATACCTTAAATTTTCAAGCATGCAAGATATAACTGAGTTTAACAACCATCATTCAAAATTAACTAAATAAACAAAACTAAACGTCTAAACTATAATTCCATTCAAAAGGTTTCATGTGCGCTAGAAATAAACCAAAACTAAGAGAACATGTATCCACATCATCTATTGCGCAAGAGAACCCAAGCCTTTTTATGCCAAGGTGCATGGATCTAATCATAAATAAACATATCATCAAATCCACAAACATCATCATGCTCCATAATTGAATTAGTCAATCATATAGTAAATTGGATCACTTGCACAGCAAGCCTAGAAGGCGCCACCCTCTCTATTGAGCACGTCGGACCTGCTGACACCCCATTTGGGGGAAAATTTTTAACTTATTAAACTAAAAGAAAATTTCACAATTATTTTCTAATTCTAAGAACATTCCACAACTTACAGTTTATTATTTTACAGTACTAGGTGTTTTGGAAAATTTTGTACTTAAAACTTGTTATATTATTCAAAACTATCATTAAGAAGAAAATATTTCTAAGATTTTGTTTTTCCATTATTTTAGGAAATATATATCATATTGTCAACCCCTCCTACTTCTCTATATATATGACATTAACATTTTATAAAAAAATGTAGTTTGTGTTATGGCATCCTCGAAAAATAAAACTTTAGAGTTTATTTTAAGGGACCAAGGTGTGATGTATTTGATGGTACTCAAGAGGAGCCATAATAAAAATATATCATGAAGAGAAGTCAGGTACATTTTACAACCTAGTATGAATGAGATATGTAACATTTGTGCTTAATTCTAATAGTAGCACATGGTATAAATCAACCCAATATAAAAATTAAAAAAATAGAAGCCCAATATAGATGAAATGCATAGTATATATGCTTCTACTTCAAAACATAACAACATAAAATCTACAATGTAAAAAAAGTTATCAAACGATAATTAATAAATACAAACACACACCATCATAGATCCATATTAACTTAGGATCTTTTTAGAATTGAAATATATTCATCTCAATTTCATTTTGATCTCTCTCTATGCTTAATATATCCAAGTTAAGAAATACCTATGATGGTAATAAGAAAGAAAAAACCAAGTAATCCATAAAATTTAAAATATTATATAATTGATATGAACACTTCAAGAAAAACAAGTTTTTGCAGAGGATTGAGTGGAGGATTTTAGGATTACAAGTTTAGCGAAAAAACAAAAAAAGAACTTATGTAGAAACCTCTGCTAAATAAAGAAAAGGTTTTGTATGGATTTTAGTGGAGGTTTAAAATATTATAATGAAAATATCTATATGGCTAAAGGTTTTAATGGAGTTTTTTTTGTCAATATGCCACACAAACAATAGCGCAAAGTGCATCACTATTTAAGATTCCTTAGTGTGCCTCATATCATCTAAATCACTGGTGCGCTATATATTGTTAAACACTTGTGTAGTATATATCCTTGTGCACCACATAATCTCAATAACACCAATGATAAAAATAATCGAAACAATAATCATATCATTGAAGGTAATGGTGTTGATGTAATAATGAACACCAATGTGCTTAGGATAGGTATGAGCATCAATTTTTCATTAATTAAATACACATCGATACACATTACATGCATTAAATATTATATTTTTTAAATTTCATTGGTCTTATCATACATACAAGGAGCATTTGGCAATGTGTACATGCAATCCATATTGATGCATAGATACATGTAAGACACATTGGTGCATAGATACATGTAAGGTTCACTAGTGCATGACAAAATCTCATGCAAACTGGTGCTTATATATTGAGCATGTACCATTGCAAACCTATGTTTAAAATACACCGATGTGTACCACTATTGAAAATGCATTGATGTGTTTTGGTGCCATAATGCCTCGTATGTTATTTAATATTTTTGCAAGTATAAAAATGTATCTTCTTGATTATTGGATTTTTTATAAAATTTCAAACGCTAATAAAAATATCAAATAAATTTTGTAATAATATAGATTTTTATATCTTAATTAATGTGCTTGGATATAATTTTTTTTTTTTTTTTTTTGCAACTAGGGGAATCGGTAACGATGACAGTATCATACTTGTGTGACACAGGGTCAAATCCCGTCGGCTGCCTTATAACCCCTAGGGAGAATCTCACTGCCTGCAAGCACGCCTCCGGATAAATCTAGGCGAGAATCGAACTTGAGACCTCCTTTACATATTTCCTTCGATTTACATGACACTTGCTAATTGGTCTACACCCCTGCAGGCTGCTTGGATATAATTATTGTATTACTTTATTTTATCATTTGAAAAATAGATCATCTAATTAGACATATATTCATTTCAATAATGTTAATCATCCATATTTTTAATTGACAACAAGACATTTTACAAACAACATACACTGCAATAGATAATAAATTCATTTTGTTATATAAGAATAAGCAACTATTTGTCATACAAAAATGGGACCACATAAATATTTGTGATAAACAAAATGTGAAACTATGATTGTTACATTTAATAACCTCATTACCATACCAAATAGAGAAAAATGTCCACATTAAATAGAATGTTTGATTTTTAGAGAAAAACATTTCAAAATATAAAACTTTTGATATTCAATTATATTCGTCGTCATTCATTGCTTGAGATACTATCCCTACCAATGTTTCTTTATTGCATTGTTTCTTCATCACTTGTAAGGGATATAGTACTTGTGTTATTTGCAATGTTTTGTTGAATAGATAGATTTTGTTCATACTCTCCATATTACATCTAGACACATAGAAAAATTGTAAAATTAGTTTATCAACATTTATATTATAATAATAATAATCTAATTTTAAGGTCACGACCAAGCCAGAAACCAAATTGGTGTATGAGACCCCCTTGTTTGTGGTACAAGGGACCCCCTCCATGTAGTGATTTGACTACTAAAGTCTATGGAGGTGTA
>JZKD02S1994765.1:73965-94437 GCA_000966675.3 Picea glauca
TTATGGTTGCATCTCTGATATATTTCTGTTATATTATTGGATATACGCGATATCTCTGTGCATTTCTTTCATTAAATCTCCGCTCTCATTTCGTGCCGAAAATAATCCGGATCACTGTAAAAGCTACGGAATTGTTCCTCACGTGCTAGAGGAAAGTGCATAATTTCCACTACTAATCATAATAGGTTACAAGAGGGGAAAAAATCAAGGATCGTCGCTCATCTAGTGAAGGAAACCTACGAGGACCCTTGTAGGGTCCATAAAAAAGGCATGTAGGGTGCAAAAAAAGTTCATTTTTTGTGAAATTGTTTCTGGGTTTTTTGTTGTGAAGCATAGGGTCCCTATTCTTCGAGAATAAAACCTTTAGAACTTAGTTTTGCAAGGGATTTTTTATAATTCTTTTCATGAAATAAAAAAGATAAAATGAAAAATTGTTTTTTGTGTTCATCCCTTGTGCAACATTTTAGGACCTCTTTTCATAATTTTACTTGTGAACTTTGGGCTCTAAAATTGTATTTTTGGGTGATTGATTGTTGCATTTGGTTGAGTTTCCTTTTTCAATTGGGTTTTTACAATGTTAAGATCCATTCCCTATGATTTTTTGGTTGATATCCCTTGTAGACATTGGAGTTTTCCAGGGGGCATTACTACCAATATCACACTACCCTTTGTTTGTTAATTTGTTGGTTTCCATTTTCATTGTGTGTTCTTTCATACATCATGAATTTTTACATTTCAATTGGAAAAACATCAAAAAGACAAAAATATTTGTTGCATGATAGGTTTTCTTTTGAACCATTAGTGTTTAAGAGCATTAGAAGCATTCATTGGTTTCATATATGGTTTGCTTGATTGGTTTCTTGGTGTCTATGTGAGGATTTATTTTTGAAACTAGAAAAGAAAATTAAAAAGTATCTTTCCCTCCCGTAGTTAGATTTCATTGAAAATTAAAAAAAAATGGATCATCATTCTTGCATTGCTTGGTTGGGTCAAGATTCCTCACATCATAAAAAAATTGCATCCATTACATTTGGTCCTAAGAAAAAACAACAAAAAGGAAGGGCATGAGCTAAGAACAATTAGACACTCTTTCTTTTGATACTGAACCAACATTAGTTAGGCTTAGGGAATTGGATTAGAATTGGAGAGTAAACTCTCCAAGGTCACAAAACTCAATGTAGGAGTCTTTAAAGAGCATTAAAATGCATTCTTGCAACTAGTGTGTCGGGAAGCTCCTCTAGCATAGGAGTTAATCACAATGTCACATCAGATAAAGTAGGGAGATTGCCCCTCTCTTTTTGTTTTGGTGTTTTTGATATTGCTTCAATAATTATGTATACGGGGTTCTATTGGTTAACACCTTCAAATATTTAGGCTTATTTACCCTTCCCTTATGTTTGGTTGGACTTACGACTGTTCTCTCAATCATTGATTGTAAGGTGGTAGCCTTAGTGACATTTCCTAGGGAGATACATAGGTAACTACAGGTGGGACATGCATGTGGTACCTGGGGAAGATTTTTCATTCATAGTCTCATCTCCCTCAGAGGGTACCCATCTTAATAAATGGTACTTGCATTGGTCAGGGTTGTTTCACATAGATCGTCATATTTTTTCCTGATACCTTCACTTGTCAATCTTGTCAGGACTTCATATTCCCCATAGGATTGGTTTTCGGAAGGCCCCTGAGCCAATTGGTTTGATTTTTGTTTTCCTAGATTTAATTAGGGGTGTGCTCTTTGAGTCCAAGTATAGGTTGGCCATAGGTTGATTTTTTTTTTTATTAACATAGCTTATTCAGCGTGGCTGAATTATCATGCCAGTCCCGTCGATTACGAGGAATTGAGCCTATTACATAGAGATTCACTATTTTAAAAATGATTCACCCAAATTATATAGAATAAAATTATTTTACCTTAAAAAACCCCAAAATTTTATAAAAAATATATAAAATCCTTAGAAATTTGAATATTTTTACAAAAATATCACCAAACATTTATAGTTGGCATATGAAGTATTAATAAGATTCGCCAAGGTTTCTACATTTTAAAATAAATTTCCATCCTTAAAATCATCCCTGCAAGGAAGACCAGGATTGGACAAAGTGTTGGACATACATGGATTTGGGGATGATGACTGGGCTAGAGATATGAATTGTAGCAGATATACAAGCAGGTATGTGTTTAACATGTTTGGAGGAACAATCAGTTGGATGAGAAAAAGATAGGTTGTAGTGGCACTTTCAACTACAAAAGTTGAATACATGTCAACCACTCATGCAAGTAAGGAATCAATATTGTTACAAATATTTTGTTCAGGTATTGGGTTGGTACAACAAGCTGTAAGGATACATTGTGACAATCAAAGTGAAAAAAAAATTGGCGAAGAACCCAACTTATCATTCAAAGAGAAAGCATATTGATATTCAATATCACTTTGTGAGAGACATGGTTGAAGAAAAAGTTTTGTTGATGAAGGTGGACATTTTGAAGAATGTTTCAGATTCATTAACAAACTTTGTGAGCACTGAGAATTTCTCTTGGTGTAGAGGATCCATGGGCATTGTTGCCCTGGATTGTTGACTATGTAACAATGTAACCCCCTGTATGCAAAGAAAACAACAATTGGAATAATGTTGGGTATATGTTATATTCTTTATGCCTCGGGAAACATGTCACATTTTTTCCTTGTTTTTTGTGTCACCTTGATTTTCATGTCCATTTTTGGGAGGTTTTTCGGCACATAGTTTTTGCCAATGGTTTTCTATTTCCGGTTAATGAATTAGGGTTGTTGACTAATCCAGGTCATTGGGTTAGGGTTTTGGATGTCATTGGCTCCTATATGTACATTGTATTGTAAACAATGTATCACCATGAATGAATATAGAATATGTTGGTTTTCCCAGTTTGGGTTTCCAGGGGAAAAATATCTGTGTAATGTTTTTACTTTCCATTGTATCTTTTTTGTTCTTTTACTGAAAATATGTTTGCATTAAATATTGTACATGGTTAAAATCTACACCCCTGGGGGAATTTTTGGTTATGGGAGTAGTCATTCTCCTGGAGGTGCCTCTATCCCAGTGGGAACTCACTCTTCAAGAGCTCCCAAACCCTCTAGTAGTACCAACATAGGGGGACCACAAGGTCCATCTGGGACAACAAAGACTTCGCCTCCCTCCCACTCTTCTTTTTCATTGTTTACTTTCCTCGTGATGTTAGACTTACTGGATTTGTCACGGTTAATAAATAACCCTATATCCCATTAACCCTCTTGACCAACAATTCCATCCAAGCTACCATCTAACATTCCTAAGTTTGACAAAAATCCTAGAGAGGACCCCTATAAACACATCATGACTTACCACTTTTGGTATTCATCTATCTCGTTCATGGATGATAGTGTAAGGTTACGTATTTTCTAGAGATCCCTCATTGGAGCTGTCACTAAATGGTATATCGAATTGAAAGGAGGTTATTTTAGAATCTTCAATAACCTATATATGATTTTTATAATGCATTATCAACTGCCTATTCGGTATGAGATAGGAATAAAGCTCTTGACTTATCTACATCAAAACAATGCCACTCACATTTTTTATCATATTCATGAGTGGTAGATATGACATAGGATGATTAAGACTCATATTCCGTACAAGCTCGTAACAGAGTGGTTTACCAAGTCCCTCTTACAACCCAAGTCCAAGGATGTAGCTATGGCCTTGGAGGCCACCAAGGAGAAATCCATTTTGCAAGATACCAGATATAATAAATACACAGAACAGAAACAAAATGCTAGAAATGGAAGAATAACAGTAATATAACCAACGTAATCGCCACAATAACATAGAAATGATTTAAGAACAACAACAGAAATACCACTTTGATTCAGAAAGCAATGTTCAAAGCCCTCTTTGAGGGGGAAACCTCCAGTCAAGCAGCGCTCTGTTACAATAATCTCCAAGCTAGAGTTTTCATACCCTCAACCCTTATTTATACTAAATATGTCTATCAAGAGAACTTAGAAGCATCTAGAGGAAGATCCTTCTAGAAGAAAAAGCTTCTATTAGGTCTTCTTACATCCACCTTATTCTATTTTATTGAAAGGCCTTATTAATATTGACCTTTATTACATCTAAATATATTTCTCTACCTATGTGCGGGTTAGGACCCTAACATGTCCGCCCCCTTAAAAACATCCTTTTCCTCAAGGCTTGAGACGTGGAAACTGTTACAGAATGGTAGTTGGTTCCCAACTAGCATCTGTTGGAGTTGCATCTTTCCACTGAATGAGCACTTCCTTGATGGTTCTCTGACACAGGTGATTCTCACGTTGGTCCAAAAATGATTCTGGTTGTAGCCAAATGGATCCTTCTTCAGCTAACTCAGGAAGGTTGGTTTGAATTTGGCACCAAGTTCCAATCACCTTCTTTAAGCTTGAAACATGAAAAACAGGATGTAGCTTCGAATGACTGGGCAGAGCTAACTGATAGGCAACTTGTCCCACATGCTTGAGAACTGTATAAGGACCATAAATTTGGGCGCTAGCTTGTGACAATGATCAGCCTTGAGGGAATTTTTCTTGTATGGTTGGAGTCACATAAACACCTGATCCCCTTCTACAAATTGGCGTTCAGAGCGACCTTGATCTGCATGTTGCTTCATGTGATTTTGTGCCATGACCAAGTTCTCTTTGAGGGTATGGAGAATATCCTCTTGAACTGTAAGTGTTTGGTCAACCGCCTAGACCTTTGAGGTACCTGGTAAGTATGAGAGAAATGAAGGTGGCTTCTGCCCATATGTCACTTCAAAAGGGGTCATGCGTGTAGTTGTATGGTAGGAAGTGTTGTACCACCATTCAGCTAGGGGTAACCATTGAACCCACTGATTTTTCTTTTCAGAGGAAAAACACCTCAGATATGTTTCCAAACACTTGTTGACAACTTCCATTTGACCTTCAGTCTGGGGATGATAAGCTATGCTGAGATGCAATTGGGTGCCCTGAAGCTTGAACAATTATTGCCAAAAATTGCTTGTGAAAGTTGGGTCACGATAAAAAACAATAGAGTGTGGCATGCCATGAAGCTTGAAGACCTGGTCCATGAAAATTTGAGCCACCATGGATGCAGTAAATGGGTGTTGAAGTGCACATAAATGAGAATATTTGGAAAGGAAATCCACAACCACCATTATGACTGATTTATTTCCCGATTTGGGTAAGCCGGTAATAAAGTCCATAGAGATATCTTTCCAAATAGCAGGTGGTATCGGGAGTGGTTGGAGTGTGCCCGGAGATTTGAATATTTCTCCCTTGTTGCGTTGACACACATCACATTCAGAGACAAAATTATGGATTTCCTATTTCATACCATCCCAGAAAAAAGAACGTTTGACCCTGTCATAGGTTTTGGTGAACCCAGAGTGCCCCACTGTGGGTGTAGCATGAAGCTCAAAACGTACCGTGGGTTTAAGATTTGATTGTTTACTTAAATACAAATGGCCTTTGTATCGAATCTCATCTTGGAGCCAAGAGTACCCTAGGGGAGTTGGAGCATTGGTCTACAATTGTTGGATCAGATGCGAAATTTTGGGATATTGTAGCCATTCCTGGTGAATAGCTTGGAGCCAATCTGGTACAATGAAGGAAAGAGAAAAAAGGGATCCTTCATCTTCATATTTTTGGGACAGTGCATCCGCCACCACATTGTCTTTTCCTTTCTTGTAAATGATCTCATAATCATATCCAAAGAGTTTAGTCACCCATTTTTGTTGCTCCAAAAAGTACTTGAAGCTTTGATGGTCTGTCTTAATTTGGAAACATTTCCCCAAGAGATAAGGGCGCCACAGATCAACGACATGCAGAATAGCCAACATTTCCTTTTGATAGATAGGTTTGCCCAGACTCCTTTCAGATAGTTTCTTGCTAGTGAAGGCCAAAAGTCGACCGTCTTGCATAAGGACAACACCGATTCCTTTCCCTAAGGCATCATATTCCAGCACAAAGGTCTTTGTTAAATCAGGAAGGGCCAAAAATGGAGTGGCGCAAATGGCCATCTTCAAGGTTTGGAAAGCTTGAGCAACGACTGGAGTCCAAGTGAAAGAGTTCTTTTTGAGGAGAGTAGTGAGAGGTGATGCAATCTTTCCATAATTCTCAACAAACTTGCAATAATACCTTGTTAAGCCCAAAAATCCATGGAAGCTTTTGAGAGTCTTTGGGTGTGGCCAGTCTTGCATAGCTTCAATGTTTTTTGAATCCACCCTGACACCATCTTTGCCAACCAGATGACCCAAGTATTCTACTTCTGAGGCACCAAAGTCACATTTAGACTGTTTTAGGAAAAGTTGGTGCTGAGAGAGTAGATGGAGAACTTGATCCACATGGGTAAGATGGTCTTTCTAGGTTTTGCTATAGATGAGGATATCATCAAAGAAAACTAAGACAAAATGACGGAGAAAAGGACGGAAGACATGATTCATGAGGCTTTGGAAGGTGGAGGGGGTGTTACATAAGCCAAAGGGCATGATCAAAAACTCATAGTGGCCCTCATGAGTTCAAAAGGCCGTCTTGGGGATGTATGCCTCTTTCATACATATCTGGTGATATCCCAAGTGAAGATCAAGTTTAGTAAAGAATTGGGCTCCACTCAATTCATCCAGGAGGTCATCAATGACAGGAATGGGAAATTTATCTTTAATGGTCAATTTGTTGAGGGAACAGAAGTCAGGACACATTATCCAAGAACCTTATTTATTCAGGACCAAGACTACCGGAGAAGAGTAGGGGCTCATACTAGGATGGATAATGCCTACAGTAAAGAGTTCCTGGACCATTTTCTCAATTTCATTTTTTTGTGAAAAGGGGTGGTGATACAGATGGATATTGGAAGGAAGGCTTCCTGGTACAAGGGGAATGGAATGATCATGAACACCATGGGAAGGAGGGAGTCCTTGGGGAGAGGAAAATACCATTTGATGTTTAGAAAGGAGGGCTTGGAGGTCTTGCGGCACCGAGGGTGTCCCTGTTGCTTGTATGGCATGGAGTTGGGAAATGACACCAGAATGGCCTTTTTTGAGCAGCTTTACATGCGATGGGAACTAATGACCTCAGGTGAACCAGCAGTGATGCCCTGGAATTTATATTGGTGGCCTTCCTAGTCAAATTTCATGGTTAAGTCCTTAAAATCCATGAGAATGGAACCCAAAGTCCTTAGCCAGTCTACATCCAACACAATGTCACAACCACCCATGTCGATAGAAAACATATAGGATTTGAGGTGGTAGTCACCGATTTGTAGATGCACATTTTCATAGTGCCCTCCACATTTCATGGAACCACCATTGGCAATCATAATTTGGAAATTGTTGATGGCATGGATGTAGCAATGGGTTTCCTGGGAAATGCAACGATGAATAAAATTATGGGTGCGTCCACTATCAACCAGAATGATGACCTTCTGATGCTTGATGTAACCAATTAACTTGAGGGTTTGGGGGGAGAAGAAGTCAGTGAGAGCATTGAGGGAAATGATCAGTTCCACTTTGGGAGGGTCAGAGGGAGGGGTTATGTCAGTGATTTCAGGTGACTCAGGCACAAGGGGAGTTTCAACATACTCTTCCGAAATATCCTCAGAGATGGCCATAAAAATCTTTTGTTCCTTACATTTTTGGCCTAGGAAATATTTTTCATCAAAATTATAACAAAGGCCTTTGAGTTGGCGTTCATCCATTTCATCCCTGGTCAATTTTTGGATCTTTAATGGGGCAGAGGGAGTAGTGGGATTTATGGGTTTAGGGTGAGGGATAAAGGAAGGTTTACGGTTTTGAGAGGATACAATTTGTTGTACTTCTTTAGATTTTTTAGTAGCCTCTACCCAACTCAAAGGTCGAGCCATGAGGACATGGGCCTGAATCTCCTCCTTGAGGCCACTGATAAAACACTCTCGAAAGAAAGCATCAGTCATGCCCTCTGTTTGAAAAGCCAGGTGCTCAAATACAACTATGAAGTCTTCAACTGTTCCTCATTGTTTTAATTTTGTCAAATAGCCCAAATGGTTGGTGTCAATGTCAAAACACTCATAAAGCTCAGTCACAAATTGGGTCCAAGCAATATACCCTTGACGGAAATTTTTTCTCCATTGCCACCATTTTCAACGTTCTTGATCTATATGGAGGACACCATACTAGAGTTTGGCCAAGTCATCTGTAATGCCATATAAAGAGAAATAATGTTACATTTGGGTGACCCAACCAGTGGGGTCCGAGCCATCAAATTTGGTTGCATCCACCCATGGAAGGTGTAGGTCACGTTGAAAGTGATGGGGCTGAAAGGTATTGGAATGGGAGGAATGTTCACCTTCAGTCATTGGAGGTGCATCAGGGAAAGGGTCATCGGTAGGGATCTTCAGTTTGGTGCAGAGTGATGCAAAGATAGATTCAAGCTGGGTGGTCAGTTCTTGTTTGACTTCCTCCATTGAGAACTGTACAGATGCATTTATGGTTGTATTGATGGATGAATCGAGGGAGGCAACAGTAGCATTGAATTGTTTCACTTCTTTTTGGGTCTCTAGGAAACTAGATTGCAAGGTGTTGAAGCGAGACTCCAGTTCTTGGCTATGGGTATGGGCCATGAGAATGGGTGAACTAAAAAGGGGTGGGTGGGGTCAAAATATTTTTCCAAAAAATGATATGGATGAATGTGATAAGGACGAAGAGATGAATCCAATGGAATAGGTCTCAAATAATGGTGAAAAAATTTCCAGACATTTTTTTTTTTTACAGCTGTGGAGTTATACTTCGGTCTGAAGAATACTGCAGTGATGAAATCCCCAAATTCTTAACCAGAAAGAAATGTGTGTTTACTTGGCAACTTGAACACAGTTGCGCGACAATAGATCCTGTCTGTTTTAATTTGTTTATGTTTCTATCCCCCAAGGTTTAGGTAATCAAGGGCTCTACAGACAAGGGTTTTCCCTGTGCTATAGCTCTCTGATATATGTGTGGGGTCCAACAGTAGTACTCAACCCAATATCTCAGGGCACTAACTAAGGAGGATAGATTGTACCCTTAGCCATACTACCCAACTACCCAGGTACTAGAGAGTATCTTCCCAAGTGTTGTTGTCAGTGGAACTATAGTAGTTAGGCTACCAATTGGTTTATCTAAAGAGGGCTTCAGGAAATATAGGTCGATCCGTACACAGGTATTTTCTAATGCGCTACCACTCGAAGGGATACTAACAGGGGTTACAAGGGTGGCCAATAGATGTGCGCTTAAGAACCACTTGTATTTATTGCGTGTATGAATCCCTCAACTGTAGGTTTATGCACGTAACGATAGATCTCTGTAGCTTAAATATGTCAGAATACATCTCTACCCTGAAAAAAAATTCCCACAATTTTTGCCAAGGAAAGTGCTCTGATACCACTTGCAAGATACTAGATATAATAAATACGTAGAACATAAATAAAATGCTAGAAATGGCAAAATAAAAGTAATATAACTAGCATAATCGCCACAATAACACAGAAATTATTTAAGAACAACAACAGAAATAACACTTTGATTTAGAAAGAAATTTTCATAGGCCTCTTCGAGGGGGAAACCTCCAGTCGAGTAGCGCTCTGTTAAAATAATCTCCAAGCTAGGGTTTTCATACCCTCGACCATTATTTATACTAAATATGTCTATCAAGAGAAACATCTAGAGGAAGATCCTTCTAGAAGCGAAAGCTTCTATTAGGTCTTATTACATCTGCCTTAGTCTATTTTATTGAAAGGCCTTATTAATATTGACCTTTATTACATCCGAATATATTTCTCTACCTATGTGCAGGTTAGGACCCTAACACATTTTTCATTCCTAACTTTTGAACTTCATCTATTCTTAGTAGAGTACTATATATGACATCATTCCAAATGATCCTCGCCCATTAACTAATCCAAGAAAACCCAACCTAAGACTGCATGCCAAGGGTGTCGTTGGTTCTATTTCACATGCATTTCTTAACCAACTGGTTAATCAAATGGATCAAATGACCATTCAATCACAACCATTATCTACTCGAACTAATTCTCAAACGGTCGCATTCCCCCCTCAAACCTATGAGGTAAATTCGGTGTAGTCCACGCAACTGAAGAATCCTCAACAACCCAAAGGTAATAAAAAGAGGAAAAAGAAGAATAATTCCACTAATGAGAAAGGGAGTGCCTCTACTCAAAATTCCCTGGAGGGGGGATCTAAGGAAAATAAGAAGACTCATTTTCCCTGCACGATTTGTGGGGAAGACCATCCTACTCACCTCTTCCCTAGGAAGGATGAGGTTTGTAGATTTTTTGCACAAAAGTAGGCTCCTAAATATCTTGTTGTCTTAAATCATCCTTTCCCCCTTCAACTTCAAAACACGATTTACACAAATCCTCCCCTTCTTCTAGGGGCCATCAAAGTTACCCCTCACCATGAGAGATATCCATCAAATGATTATATTTTCATGTGTGACCACCTCGTCAATTTTCAAAAACAAGCTAAAAATTATGACATTCTTGAGCCTTAGAATTATTTCCCAAAAGAAGCATCTTCATCCCAACCTAGTGGCCCTCTCCAGATAGAGAATCCATTTCTTAATGCATCCATTTTCCCCCCGGAGGGCATTCTTTGACGTAGGACACATAATCCCAACACACTGGATGCCCACTAGTATAGTATTGTGGAAGAATTATCCCAAGCACCTTATGCCAGTATAGTATTGTGGAAGAATTATCCCAAGCACCTTATGCCATGTTAGCGCTTGAAGTTATCCAAAGTTTCCCCATGCAACAAAAATAATTTATCTCTGCCATAGGAACGTTTGATCCCTTAGATTTGAGCTTGATCACTTTTGAGACTAGTCAAGTAACTGATAGGATCTCCCATAAATTAGCATTCCATATTAAAGTGTGAACGATGTGTAAAAACATCTTCTGAACAGTCATTGATGAAGAAGCCTCGACTTGCATCATGTCTATTTCTTGTTGGAAATCCATTGTCTCTCCTAATCTTGATATTTCTTCCACAAATATGAAATATTTCGACAGAAATTATGTTCCAACTCGACGGAATAATCACCTTCTTACCCATTGAGTTAAGTTTTAATACGGTCTATGTTGATGTGTAGGTTGTTGATGCACCTCTTGAGTACAGTCTATTACTCGGGAACACTTGGTTATATAATATTACCATCATTGTCTCATCGATATTTAGGGTCCTATGCTTCCCTCACCAAGAGAAAATCGTTACCATCGATCAACTTGTGTTTTTTACCAGAGACCTTGGATCCAATGCAGGGTCTAATGTACCCTTTTTCGGTGATACCATGCAATCTATTCTGAATTTTGGTGTGGGGATGTTCAAATATCCTTTTCTATGGGTATATTCCCCCTTCCCCCACCATCTCCTACTATAACCATATCTCCAACCTCCTATAAATATGATTTCATCATCTACTAGTGGATCCCTTCGGTATTTTTATCCTTGGGTGGTACCTCATCTCGAGGATGTTAATTCATATAGAGCATCCATGCCACTCACCACAGTTGATGTTATTGATCCATTAATACCATCAAAATCTACTAATGTTTATATTGGTTAACACCTCCATCATCATATGGAGTGTGATCAACCTACTCCACTCAAACAGGTTATTGACTCCCCCATTCACATGATTTCCTATATTTTGATTTTCCTTTAGAAGAGGCCATATTGGAAGTCATGGCTTGCATAGAAAATAAAATGGATGAGGTGATGCATCCATCATCCTTCCCTAATTCAAAACTAATAAGAGTGAGCATGAGTCTTGATCTGATACTGGGGGAATTTGCTTGAGCATCTAGTAGACCTCCCAGTCTTGACCCTTTTCCATCTAGTTTATCTTTTTCAGAACTTTCCACTGAATTATTTGCTTCCCCTTCCCTCGAAGATTCATGTTTCATACTTCCTTCATGTATTGATGGGTCCCATCAAGGATTTTTCGTAGCTCATTAAACCAGTCATGATGAGTATCTTCGGTTGTAGAAATTTGTTACTATATGGCATGGCCCCAACATTGTGAGTCATATGATGCCAACATTGGCTCATGCATTCCTCGATTATGAAAAGGATTCTTGGCCTGAGCCTTGAAATGGGCTCTACATTTCTTAAGAGATCAATATGTGTAGTTCCTTGTACATAGGTGTGTGGTGTGATTGATTTTGTTTTGCATATATCATATCAAAAAAATATACAAAAATATTTTATTGTTTGATATATCACTATGTGTTTTGACCTTGGAATCTAGTTTACATGTGTTCACAGGATTCTAAGGAATGTTTTACAAATATGGAGACATCCACTACACTTGTGGTATATATTTCTAAACTGTCATATAGGGATAGGTTTTTCCCTACATTTTCTTCATTGCATTATTAACCATCCATACTGCCAACATTATTCCTTAGGTTTGAAACTGGTCGGTTGTGACACTAGCCACTCCTTTTTCACATCATAATTGGTTTTTTAGTTCCTACCCTTCATGGGAACAATAGTTAGCACCCAAATTTCCATTTGGTTCCTATACTACATTTTACCGTACACCTAGGAGCCCTCCTTTAGCCTCATCACGACATGAAGATTGAGCCTCATTCTCCTCTCATCGTCTATATTATGACCACATCCCATGGGGGTTCCTGAAAACGTTTTTATGTTGATTAATGGTCTCATGTGCATTTTTTTCTTGTGTCATGCCTCCTTCCATTGCATTGATGTTTTCCCATATCCCCCTTACCACTATGCAGTAGCCTTGACCATCTGCCTCTTGCATTATTTGTCCTTTGTTTGAATCCACCCACCAAGGGAGAGAACACCTGCTAAGAGTGGATCTCACTTGCCTATACCATTTTCATTCCTCGTTACTTAGGTCAGTTCCATGTGCTTGGAAGATAGGAGCATGTTGTTAAGCCACTCATTCTCTTCCATCGAGTATACTTTTGTCTCTTTTTCAGGCTCGTTAAAATTGAACAAAAAAGGTATTGATCTTAGTTGGGTAACTCTTTCATGCTCAGTAAACCATGAAGGATACTGAGCATACTTGTGTCATTCTTTCGTTCTCATTAAACCATGAAGGAGATGACAAATACAAAAAGAAAATAAAAAAATTAGTGGGGGTTTTTCACCATTGGTCTATTCTCAAAATGGCAGTGTGAATCAAGTCACCCTTGAACATGGAACATATTTGATTCCTCATCATATAGTTAGGTTTTAGCTTTCCTAAGATCCATCCCAGTAATATGAGTAAGAGATACTCCTCTGACTGGATACTCTTCCACTCATCATGGAGAGTGCTTCAATTCCTCTTGCGTTGTTTCACTACATTTGTGCAAATCTTGTTTCTTGCTTCCAAGTCACCATTGTGTCATGTTATATGTTCAAGGGAATCTTAATTCCAAGTCATACATATGTTGTTTTTTTTACTATATGATTCATCCATCCCTGTGTCAGTTGTACTTTGTGATATTCTTTGTTCACATCATCTCTTGGCATATGTTTCATGTCGATTGATGGGGGATACATTAAGGCCCTCTCTCGACGAATCTCTTCCTATCGAATTCATCACAATATCTAGGAGAGGTATATAGAAACCGGCTAGTACATTGGAGCTTGCATTCCTCAATGGTGGGCCTCATCATGATCGATAGTGGGTTTACATCATTGACCCTTGATTGATTTATTCTATGAGTGTTAGACATCATATCCTCTATTCACACTCTCTAAATTGTACTAGGTTACCTTAGGGTCCATATTCCTTATTTGTGGTCCCCTCACATCTGTTAATAGTATACATCAATGACTGATAATCAGATGGTTTCTACCATCCTTGACATCAACTCATCTATTCACATGATGTAGGCTCGTACAATCGGGGTTTGGGACAAAGACCTTAGGTTTGGGGCCACATAATTCATTTATAGCATCCCCTCCCAAGTTGCAATGGAGTTTACCACTTATATATGAATAATTCAGGAGCACTCTCCTCAGTGCTCATTGTCTTCCTGATATCTATATGTTGTGTCATAGATCCACATTGTATTTGTTGGTGTCTATGATTATGTTCATGACATAGATCCACATTCTATTTGTTGGTGGCTATGATTGACTTCATGAAATAGATCCAAATTGTATTTTCTCTTGGATATGATATTATTGATGACATGGATCCACTGTGTATTCTTTCATGGCCATGGTCTAGAATTTCATTTCTATAACAACCCCATCATTACGACTACATGCGACACAATGCAAAATGTTTTTTTTTTTTGTAGGAAGGCCACAACGACAATAGATAAACAACACAATTTGATGACGATCACAACATACATAGATCAGGCAATAGAAAATAGTGATCCAACATACTAACACATCATGCAAGCGGACGAAACAAGAGACAATAAAAAAGGAAAACAAATGGCTACTCCCTCGACACAAGGAAGTCGATGCCTACAAGATAAATGAAAACATCAACAATCTCATCACAACAGCCTTGACGACTAGTAACTAGAAACCTCTATGGTGCACAAAACCAAATGCATTAAAGCATTACAAAACCAAGTACCAACATTAATTACAATGAACAAACGCCCACATGGGGAAGCACAGACTCCAACCAGGTTATCAGTCACCTCTATCCATTAGGGTACACAATGATCCCCTCATTAGGAATCATGTCATCACAAGGCGATAGGCGTGACAGCCTTGCACAACATAACATATCTACACCAATAACCCAAGAAAAATCCAACGTGCTAGGAGACTGAATCAACTGCCAAAATACCGAAGAATATACCCATGCACCCAAGCAACAAGTCGACAAGACGCAAGGGAAATATGACTACTGTAACCAGTATACATCACATTAAATTCCTGGTGAAACAAATTCTATTGCAAAAATACATGCCTTAGATCAAGATAATTGATAATGATAATGTTGCCATTTAAATATATGAAATCGCAGAGTAAATAATGATGTTGTTGTCATTTAAATATTAAATTCGTTGTGTAAATATATAAATCATTGTGTAATATTTAGATTCGTTGTGTAATATATAGATATAGATTTGTTGTATAATATATAGATTCACTACATAATAGATAGATGCAGATTCGATGTATAGCGAATGTATAGGTTCGTTGGGTAATATGTACAGGATCATTGTTAGTAAAATCGCTATAACTATATCTCTACCACACATGAATTATAAGGTCATTGTCACTAAAATCGCTATCCTTATATCTCTGTCACACATTAAATATAAAAATGTTGTCGATAAATATTAAGTTTGCAGTCACTATATATTAAAATGAATGCAGGCCTATCAATAAATACGCAAACAAAGGTATATATTCGTTGTCAAAATTCTATATACTGCAACCATTCAACACAGTCATACTCAGCCGATATTTCGTTGTCCTTCAAATGCAAAATCACTGCCATTCAATGTATAAACTTGCGTTCATTCAATGCAAAAAAACAAAGTCATTCAAAGTATAAATTCGCTACCATTCAAGCATAATTTTGTTTTCATTCAAATGTTAAAAATGGAATCCTTCAATGTATAAAACTGCAGTCATTCAAGGTATAAAAACATAGTCATTCAAAGAATAAATTCCCTATCATTCAAGAATAATTTTATTGTCATTCAAATGTTAAAAACACAGTCCTTCAATGTATAAAAACACAGTCATTCAATGTATAGAAACACAATCCTTCAATGCATAAAAACATAGTCCTTCAAATGTATAAAAGAACAGTCATTCAATGAATAAAAACGCAGTACTTCAAATGTATAAAAATGCAATCCTTCAATGTATAAAAACATGGTCATTCAAGGTATAAAAACACATTCCTTCAATGTATAAAAATGCAGTCCTTCAATGTACAAAAACACAGTCCTTCAAATGTATAAAACTGCAGTCCTTCAATATATAAAAACGAAGTCCTTCAAATATATAAAAATACAGTCCTTCAATGTATAAAAACACAGTCCTTCAAATGTATAAAAACCCAGGTATCCATGATATCCATGAGATTAAAAACGCTACCTATCGCTATCCTTCAAACTGAAACAAATATAATAATTTCGCTATTTAAAACAAAACAAGTATAATAAATTCGTTGTCCTTTACCTGAAAGAAATATGTAATAAATTCATTATTTAAACTGGATAAGATACAATAAATTCGTTGTCCTGTAAAATACGATAATGATTTCTATCAACATATGATATTGTTGGGAAAATTTGGGGGGAAATCATCATGAATTGTTGTGTAAATCATCATGGATTTGTTGTGTAAATTGCTCAGAAAAACTTTGTGTAAATTTGTTGTGTGAATCGCTAAGAAAATTCGTGTGGTGAGTGCAGTGTAAAGGTTGGGAAAAACACTTTCTATGAAAGGAAGATCGAAAAGTAAAATATAGTCGCTAATCAAAAAAATTTAATCACAGGAGAAAAATAATATTGTTGTGTTTAAAGCATAAAAAACTGTTGAGATTTTACCAATCAAACATTGGGTAATATGCCAAGAAATCTCAGAGATAATATGCCAAGAAATTGATCAGAGATGAATAAAAAAAAATACAGATACTAATCGATCAAATATTAATCAAACAAAAATGAAGAGATACTCAATCACCAGAAGGCACAAAGATTAATCATAAGAGAAAAACGCAGAGATAAGGGATAGATAATTGGGTGAAATTTATCCTTCACTTATTATCCATGCACAGGAAAGCAGGGCATTTGAATCTATAGGTATTTAAACACCAGAGTGACGATCGTCGATTCGGCTCCTAGCCGACTGCTTAGGCACAAACTAATAACTAAAGGATAAGGGATGGAAGATAAAACACACATTTTTCTTCGTATTAATCAATAAAAACAACAGAGAGAAGTCAATGCAATCAAAGGTTGGGTTCGCCATGGGAAATCAATTCAGAATACAATGAGCAAGGGGATTACAAATACTGTAGGAAAGTAGGTGCAAGAAATCTCATGGCAATCAAATCTTCAACCGATCACATAAAAATAACATGTGTAAATTAAATTTCATTGCAAGTAACAACTTAGCTAAACGCAAATGCTATGGAGTTTTTGTCCCGCATGCACTCCATCCAGCTCCTACTTGCCAACCGATGTGACCTCACTGGTACCTTCTAGCCAATGCTATGGGTACTCTTCTTCCCCCTAAGCCCCCCAAGCCGAAAAGTGGCCATGCACACAATACCAGAGAATGATAGCACCCAACTCGCCTCGCAAGTTTGAGCTACCACTTGTTATCCGAGCTGGGTATCCCAAATCCCACAAGAGAAAGTTCAGTCAAGGTAAAATTTCAGCAGTGTAACGTTACACAAAATATGAGATCCATACTCCTCCTCCTTCATCCTTTTTATAGAGTTTTTAATTTATTAGTTTCCCAAATTCTCATTAATTTCCTTTTTCATTAATTTTAATTAGAAAAAACCTCCCATGTACATGTCACCCATCCCCTAGTTGCACCAGAAAATCAATTTTATTAATTAATTAAATATTCCTATTTCCCTCATCCACCTAAGAGCATTCCTAAAAATGTTTCTTGGTGTCCCAAAATTCCCTTACACTTCTTAAATGACTTACACCTTACTTAATTCCTAGTTGAGTTCATAATTAGAAAGTTCTAAAGGCAAGATTCCTTACTAAGTTAGACATTCAACTTTTTCCTTGTGTTTTCCCTTTTCTTTAAGTTTCCTATTTCTTTTAAGTTTCCCTGTTTTTCCTTTTTAACTAAAAATAAATTTAGCAAGTGTAGATAAAACAACCCTTTTACCCTTTTTTCGTTTTAATTAAAAATTTATTTAGCAAGTATAGATAAAACAACCCTTTTACCCTTTTTCCGTTTTAATTAAAAATTAATTTAGCAAGTGTAGATTAAACAACCATTTACCCTCTTTTTTTTTAAATTAATCCTCCATTATAATTTTGACTTTAATAAATAAGTTTGAATTTCTTACCACCTTCTTGTTACATGTTTATTTTTTTAATTTTTTTACGACAAGTTCTACTTACTCCTAGGTTTTAATTTCAGAAGGTTGGGCGACATTTTTATTAGGAAAAATTGTTTTTAAATATTACTTATCACATCATTCATTTTAAGGCCAACAGTTTATTCACTTACCCATTAAAATTGCAACGTGCCCTTCAGGACGCACTATGTGCTCCAAGGGTGTCACTCGCCTCTTTTTGTTTTCCTTGTGCGACGTGCCCTTCAGGATGCACTACGTGCTCCAATGGTGCCACTCACCTCTTCACTGAATTTGGTAGACGTCAAACCCTTGGATTCAATACTCCTCCAGGTGATCTTGTGGGAACCTAAAGGCCTCTAAGGAATAAGGCCCCTGCCTTATTGCATGCCCCTTAGAATCATCGTGGTGACTGTCACAGTCTTCCCTCACAACATCGTGGGTCTTCTCGAACTAGGTAATCATTAACCTACTGTTCAAGCCACGGCAAGAGTGCTAGTAGGTTGTGGAAAGGTTGTTGCCACACCTCTCCCTCACTACTACATTGGGCACAAATTACAACAAAATATTACGAAGGTTTAAAATTTTGTCGTATTTATTTTGCGTTTTTTGGACTAAATATACTTCTTTTTTGGGGGGTCCAAATGTTGGTTGCTCTAGTGACCAACCTTCCAAGTTGGTAATTTTAATAATGAAATTTGGTCGGTAGGGTGACTAACCACCAATTAGTCGCTATAGCGACCAATAATGGCACGTGTGAGAATCAAACAATCATTTACGGCAAATCAATCCTATATATATCTTAGTTACGACAAATTTGCTATAGTTTCGACAATCATTTTCTATAGTTGCAAAAATCATTCAGGTGTTCTGATGTAGTGGTGTTCTAGTTTTTTATGAAATCTTGAATTCAATTCTCTTTCAAGAAGAAAAACATTGAATTGATTAGACTCTACATAGCTAAGATTTTGAAGGTCAATACTTAAAAAAAAATTGTGTGATTTAGTAATTTGGTGCTATTGAACTATTTTATGCTTTATTTTCACTCCTTCAATCAGATTTTATGGTTTATTTTAACTCCTTAGAAATATTTTATGGTTTATCCACTTTTGATAGAGTAAAAAGATTATTGATTCAGCTACAATCACTCTAATTAGATTCAATCACTCTAATTTTGTTCTTATATTTCATGGAACTTCTTGAATATCTAAGTATCCTTGCCTTAGTAAATTTACATTTAGGTTTTCCTCGTTGAGTTGGAAAAGAACCAACTAGAAGTGAAGAGCAATGGCTTTTTTGTTGATAATGGGCATCAATACTCTTGTGTATCCCTAAAGCTACCCTAATTTTTATTAGGGACTTAATATTATATAGTGTGATTTTGGGTGATAATAGATCCACCTCCTCTTATTAACGTTTCATGCTTTGTCCCTTATTTTTTTTTAACATGCTATATAATTTTCATTACAAATATCTAATAAATACCAAATTATTTGAATATATTTGTATATTGTACTTGTAATGTTTCAATGGATTTGTTGTAATAGGTAATTACAATGTCAACTCCATACGAGAAAAGAGATCTTGTTATGTTAAAGCGGCACATGGTGATTCATGGTGATGGGAAATGTTATTGCCCTTGTTGTGAATGCAGGGGTTTTAATGGAAGAAGACTACCTTTAAAAATAGTTGAGAAACATTGTAGGGAGAATGGGAAAGTTGAAGGGGGCAATGAATATCATCCTATGGTAAGTAATTAGTTATTATAGATCTTTAATGGTATTATACATTAATTGTTTTTTTTTTAATTTATCTTTCAAAATAATATTTGTGATATACTCTAACTGCATTTTATTTCTTCCATTGTTTTTATTAAATAAAAAACATCCTAAGAATGTGATGCCACCTAACAGGAGACGTTTTCATAGAGATAATACTGAAGAACAAGCTGAACTTAATCGTGTGGATAATGGTGATCACGTTATTCCTATGGAAAATGATGATATTAATAATACATTTGATGATGATGGGATAAATAGATTGATCCAAGACATTTATAATGCTCCAATGGATGATGATGTCAACATGGAGGAGGACAACTTGCAGGATTATAATGATGATAATGATGATAGTGATGAGGACAATGGTGATGAATATATTTTTGATAAACATATCCTTCAAAATGCCACTGAATCCCTATATGAAGGCACAAAAAAAGTGTTCTCTTTGCTTTAATGTTGTTGGTCAACTTGAAGGTATCAGATGGTTTGTCAAACACATGTATGACACAGATCCTAAGGTAAGAAACATAATTTTAAAGTTTTATGCAATTTTCAACTTTTATTTTATTTTATTTTTAGTGTCAATTGATGTCTAAATTAAGGATGCAATATTTATAATGATTAATATAATTTTCATT
>JZKD02S1994765.1:126064-150177 GCA_000966675.3 Picea glauca
ATGCTATTTATCACACAAGGACTTGTGTGAATTTGGGAGAATGCTATGAAATCAATTCAAGGACTTGCACCTCAAGGATGATGTCCATATTGATAATTCTTTTTATGAGGGAAATACCTCATGAAACAAGGGATAGTAAATACAACAATGGTGAGCATCCATAATCCACAAAACACATAAGCATCTCTAAACAATGTTAGTATCAAAGAAAGGAAAAATATTATCATCTCAATTTGAAGACTTGCACCTCAAAACTAAATTCTAAACTATCCAAATTTTAGATAAAAGCAATACTTCATAAACCACCTCTATTTCACAATTGTTATCTATGTAAATTTATTCACAAAAAACACATCCTATATACACAATATTCCCTAACTTTACCTCCTAAAATATTACCCTAAAAAGTAAACCATATTTTATCATATTTTACATAGAAAGTTGTAGTTGTTGCTTTTGTTTATAGTTCACCTAAACTCATTCAATACCTCCCATACATATAATATCCTCATGTAACATTGGCATTTGTTCTTTCCTTTAGAATATCAATGACATGTTCTCCTGACTACTTGAAGTATGGAATGGGGTATAGTAGGAGGGGGACTTGAACTTCAACCCTATCCACTAGGATATTTTCACCCTGAGACCTTCAATATATGAATCAACACTATGGAGAATTGTCTTGTGTCCTAATAGTGAGTGTGTCTCTCTTTACCATAGCTTCTATGTTAGTTTTTGTCACCTCGAATCTATATTCCTTAGTACCTCATTTATGGAGGTGTTGATCAGTTTTTTGCAACCTCCAAGTGTCTTCTCTCCATAATTGGGTAGGCATATGGATCTATTGTTAGGTGAATATGATTTTCCCATACCTTACTTGGTCTGGCCCCTTCTACACTTATCTTCAATTCTACTATAATCTCTTTAGGCGCATGTTATTTTGAAGTTGTGAACCTCATAGTTTCATTCTGGAACCCACACTTAAATGCTTATATTTACACACCCCCAACATAGGGGTTTGGTGACCTCAATATTTGTTGCAATGCCTAGTTGTGTAGGTAAGGTTTGCAAAGGAGATTTCTCCTTTTAGGGGTGATATCAAAATACAATTCACAAAATTTCCAAGTGTTTTGGAAATCCATCTTCATAAGAGATATGTATCATTCAATCTTAAATTTGTACCATTGATATTTTAAGTATAAAGCATAGACCCTAGAAATTGGTCTATGTGCCAACATTTTGTAAGCTTGTTCAATAATCTCCTCACATACATATGTTAATCTTGCAATTTCCTAATCCTTTTTTGGAGTTTCTTGCATTTTTTTTACCACGTCAATTTTTATCTTGGTATTTTCATTACCGAGGACTTCTAAATTTTCATTAAAATCTATTGAGGTTAAACAAAATTTCTCTTCTAGAAAAGTGATTACTTGGTTATGCTCAATGACAAAAACAAAGTTCTCACCTTTTGATTCTTCTTATTTATTCCATTTCTACTTCACCTTGAGAAATCAACAACTGTCTCATCAAAACTTTAGCTGAATTTGTGGCCACAATGTGTGTTAGAATCCTTTTTTGTAGCCTATTCGAACCATATCTCCGTATCCTCTTCGGAATATGATCAATAACATAGCTACTCTCTTCATGTATCACAAGTGTCTTTTCATTAACAAGGTTGTTGATTTCTTCTTTTCCTTTAACAATTGGAACCCCTAACAGGCTGGCGGGATCTTCTTTCTATGGGGAATATAGAATATCAAATGGCTCCTTAGCTTGGGCTAAGGTATTTTCCTTTGCAGCCCTATAAATATTTGATTCTAGTTCCTAATCTATTGAGGAGATATCCTCCTACTCCTTCTTCACACTCTGCTACTTCTTATGCAATAGATGATATAGTCTCTATAGCATCCATGGATTCTTCACCTACTAGTGTTGGCACATGTTCTAAGGCATGTGATGAGTCTTCAATACATGGTTTTGATGCTACATTTTCTTCAGGATGGATAATGAACATGTCCCATGTGACATATGATTGTATTCTTTATAATTCATCAAAACCAAATGGCTTAATCAACCCATGTTGTGCTACAACTGATTATGCTCTTGATTGGACTTCTATATCCATATTTTGGAGCAAATTCATTAAGCAATATGTAATTCCAATGATCCTCCAATGTCTCTAATATTCCAAGATCTTAAAATGTTGTGCCAACCTAAAAACCTATAATTACGATGGAATTTTGTGCAACCGTTGAGAAAACTCTATAGTAATTGCCTTGATGTATCCAATGAGTATGTCAAATAATTCCATCCATATTGTTTGTTGGAATATATGCTACATGTTAGGATTACTTTGTATTAAATCCATATCTATAGGCTCTCATATGTTCAATGTTCCTCCCRTGATTTTTTGTGAACTCCACAGTTGATTTTCACTTCTACAATAACCCACACTTTGTGAAATCTATTGCCTATTTCTTAACACTTTCCTTGCTACTGCATTTGGCCAACATTGTCGATATCCATAGTGATATTATAGGTCAATGATTCACACTTATTTCTCATTCATGGAAAATATGTTTTAGATTTGTTACTATGGTGGAGGGTTGGTGAATCTTCTGCATCCATGACTGCTCATTATTAGTTACCATCATTCGCACATTGTTTATGGATTGATCAACAATTAATTCAAGTAATAAAGAATAAATACATATGATTAAGCATTTATCAGATTGATGAAGGCATTAAAGCCATTATTTATGTTTTTCACCCAAAAGTAAATGTCTTCATTTCTAATTGTAGTTGTTTCCTTCAAAATTGGTGGCACAGATCAGCCTGTTAGTTGATGAACTGATAGAGGGTTCATACCATCAGTATCAGTCACTCCATATCCATATTTATAAAACATTGAATCCATGTCACAATAGGGATTTCCTTAATAGAAGGCCCTTCCATACAATCTACCTTTTCAGTCAATGTCGGCTCCCAAAACAAAATTGGTAATCTCATCAACATCTACGCTTGAAAATGACTTCAAGAACAAATTTGGTGTTCTCAATTTAATCACGATCCTTTAATTGATTTAAAAATTGCAATTGCCTGAGAATTTGTGCATTCCCTCGGTGGGTTGCTAATTTTACTGGTTTTAAAATTGAAATTGTGTGAGCTGACTCCCTTGGCATTATTTGTTTCACTCCTTTATACTAGCACTTGGGCGTTGTTTGACATTCTGAGATTTGTTGTTCAACTATGATTTGGCACTCTTGGATGACGTTTCTCCTCAATGAAGCCCTGTAATGAACCAACCATGCCTCTTGAAAAATTGGATTTGAGTGTGTGACATAATATTTGTGAAACCATAAAAAATTGTCCTTCCCTTCCAGCGTCCTATTACAACAACAAGTTTCTTACTGGAAAACACTTTTAATGTGCAACAATTGTCCACATTTTCTTCATCTTTTAACACGATGATACAACACCTAGGTACTAAATTTGATGGTATTGTTCAAAATTCAAGATGGTAAAGGCTACAAAATACACCATCCGAGATGACAACAACAATTTGAAATCTTCTTTGATGTTTTTAACTTCTTCCTGCCAAAACTGAAGTGAAAGAAACCAATGCCATTTGAGGAGACCACATACAACTAGAGTTTCTGAATATGATTTAACTTCCGATTGAAATTTGTGTGCGAGAGACAAGAAATTTTGTGTGTAACTAAGCAATCAGTGGGATATTTTGTGTTTTGTTGAGCGACATACCCCGAGTTGCTACTGTTTGATTCACTGCATTCTGCACCATAGCCATAATCCCAAGTCTATTTAAAGCTCTCAGAGTGAACCCAATCAGAATTAAAGATACAGATGCTTGTTGTCCACCAGAAACACCATTTCCTTTGTTGGTCAGCGGAAGAAAAACATAGCATATAAGAGAGAATAAAATAAGCAATATGAAACACACATTAAACCAAGCACATCATTCATACACTTGACACGGTGATTTATGTGGAAACCCAAATCGGAACAAAACCATGCGCAATGATTATCGGTCTTCTTCTTATTCAAGGGAGAACTACAATAGCCTTCTTAGGCATACAATAATCTTCTCCTCACACACTCACTGCTCTTCTCTATTCCTGTGTGAATGGCATAAATTTAAAAAAAAAAAAACCCTAACATTGGTCGCTCTAGCAACTAACATGTTCGTCGCTAGTATTTCCATTTGGTCATAAACACCAACGTGTTAGTCTCTTGTATTTCCATTTGGTCGCAAACTAGGTCACTTGGTTAGTCTAGCGACTAATTGATCCTCCTTCGTTAGACCTTTTTAACTGATGGTTTGGTAACTCTAGCGACTAATATTCGTCATTCTACCGACTCAGAGTAGTTTATTGACTAAGTTTTCCAGGGTTGTCTTGGTCACTCTTGTGACTAATATTAGTCGTTCGACTGACTAACATTCGTCGTTAGCCGAAATTTTCCCTATTGCGAATAAGCTTCTTTTCCCGGTCGCTAGACTAGCGAAGAACCATGTGTAGCCCCTAGACCGACGAATGGATTTTGACAAAAAAAAAATCATCTTGGTCACAAAAATGACTCTATGCCAACGAAAATTCGTCTCTACTTCATCACAAAAACGTTCAAATTTAATAGTGCCTCAAATTATCCGGTTGTCCTATGTGACCCCTCTACTCCACATGTGAGTTTGGTCAGCAAGCTATCATCAACCTGCATCCATCAACGAATCATGTCAGCAATAATAATCAATCATCATAACATCTAATCATATGTACATATGCCATATCAACAAAATTCAAACCCCAATAGTCCACTCCCTGACTCGATCCAGAGTCCAAGGGGTTTCGTCGATGCCTCTACATCCTTAATGTCCAAAGTCCTACACACTCAAGAGAACCCAATCAATAGCACCTATCTATGTAAATACAACAAAATAACATATCATCATATCCATAATATCTCATAATCATAATCAAATGACCAATAGTATAATAATCCAAATCACTTGCAAGCAAGTGTCGTCAAAGAATAAGTTCGCTCAGTGAGTGCAAGAGAAGGATGTTACATACACCCCCTCTTGGTATAAACTTTGTCCCAAAGTTTCACATTATATAAGTGCTAAAACAAAGTGTATCATAGTATCATAAGTCTATCTATCAAACAAAAATGGAAACTGTTGACGCATATCATATGCATCATCCGAGGTCGCCGAGTGTGGACTATAGTTGTCCCACTGGACCTTGACATAATCAATTGTTCGACGTCGTATTTTTCGAATGCGATGGTACATGATTCATATTGGATCCTCCATGAGTGCACCCTCTTCAGATACCTCCAAATAACTCATGTCAATAACATGTATAGGATCACCAATATAATGTCTCGAAACAGATACGTGAAAAACATCCTGCATATGCCTCAAAGAATAGGGCAAGGCTAGTCAATAGGCCACAGGCCCCTTCCTTTCCACAATATCGAAAGGTCCCATGAACTTAGGAGAGAGTTTAGCACCCTTTCCAAACTCTATCAAACTCTTATGTGGTTTCACCCATAGGAAGACTCAATCACGAACTTCATAACTATGATTGACACGATGTGCATTGGCATAACTCTTTTGTCGATCCTACGCTTCCTTGATCCTTTGTCTTGTTGTTTTCATTTGATCTTCCATTTCTTCTATCGCTTCTGGTCCCACCAAGACCCTATCCTCAAGCCAATCGCAACTCAAAGGCATCTGACACGGTTGCCTGTAAAGAAACTCGAAAGGAACCATCTTAATGGTGCTTTGATAACTGTTGTTATATGAAAATTCTACTAGTGGCAAGAATTATTCCCAACACTTATGTTTGTCCATCACGTACATACGCAACATATCCTCCAAGATGTTTTTTTCATTTGGTCTTCACGTCTGTCTCTAGGTGATACGTAGCACTAAAGTTAAGTTGGGTTCCCAAGGCCTCTTGGAAACTAGTCCAAAATAGTTCAGTAAACATCGATCCTTGATCGGATATAATCCTCTTAGGCACACCATGCAGCCTCACAATATCGTTGATCAAAACTCTAGCAATGTCAGGTTCCTGATACATCGTACGCACATGAATAAAATGAGCACTCTTCGTCAGAGTGTTGACTACCACAAAATCAAGTCATGTCTCCTTTTTGTCAATGTAAATCCAACAATGAAATCCATCGAAATGACCTCCCATTTTGATTTAGGAATAGCATGTGCCTATAGTAATCTTGTTGGATGTCTATGTTCATATTTCAACTGTTGACATTCTAGACATATTGCCACATAGTTGACTATGTATACCTTCATTCCTTTCAAGAAGAACAAGGGTTTAAAATATTCTCTCATCTTCGTGACTCTCAGATGAACCATGTACACTTCTTTGTGAGCATTGTTTAGGATTAAACTTCTCAACTCGTCATTGGGTGGTACATAAATTTGACTTTTAAATATCAAAAGTTTGTCGTCGTTCATAGTAAACCCTTCAAATTTTGGTACCATCATTGTGTTTTGTCTGACAAAATCCTTGACCTCTTTATACCATTCATCATCGTACTGCAAAGTTAGAATCTTTTTGCGTAGATTTGCCTGAAGAGGCATCACCGAAAAGATGCATAGTCTCCGACTCAACGCATCTACCACTATATTTACTGTTCCTTTTATGCAAGTAATCTCTAAATCATACTCGCTAAGAAATTTCGACCAACATCATTGTCGTGCGTTCAAGTCACTTTGCGTAAAGATGTGTTGTAGTCCACAGGGGTCCGTATTTAGTTCAAATTGTTGATCTCCAAAATCTCAAGGCATAAACAATAGCTAACAACTCCAAATCATGTGTTTCATAGTTCTCCTCTTTCCTTCTCAACTTTCTCGAGATGTAAGTGATCACTCGACCATCTTGCATCAAGACGCCGCCTAAGCCTTCCTTGGATGTGTCAATGCATACCAAGAAGTTTGTGTCCATGTTAGGGACCTTCAATGTTGGTGTTATTGTCAACAACTCCTTGAGCCTCCAAACAAACTTCTTGTTCTTCTTCTATAATTTCGTGATCAGATTTTCTATCCTCAAAAAACCCTTGACGACGTCGATAGTATCCCACTAAACCCATGAAGCTATGCACTTCGGGGACATTTGTAGGTGCAAGACATTCCATAATAGCCTAGACATTTCTAGATCCACGATGATACCTTCATCGGAGATGACATGTCCTAAGTAGTGAATCTTCTATTGATAGAACGAGCATTTAACAATTTCCCATACAATTTGTTCTCTCGCAGACACTGTAGTATGAAGAACAAGTGCTTGTCATGTTCCTCCAACGTCCAAGAGTAAATCAAAATATTGTCAATGAATACTTGGGCGAACTTGTCCAAGTATTTGTGGAACACCCCTTTCATCAAACTCATAAATACCCCTGGGGCGTTCGTCAGTCCCAATGGTAAAATAGTAAAAGTGTAATGTCCAAACATCATCTTAAAGGTGGTCTTAGGGACGTCATCCCCCTTGATCAATTACTAGTGATACCCTCATCTCAAGTCAATTTTTGAAAACATCGTCGTACCCTTCATCTGATAAAAAATATCATTAATCCTTGGCAACAGATACTGATTCTTGATCATTGCATTGTTAAATTGACGAAAATTAATGCAGAGTCTCCACAAACCATCCTTCTTTTGTATGAAGATAACTGGAACACCCCACAGTGACACACTTGGATGTATAAGTCCTAGGTCCAGCAACTCCTTCAATTGCATTTTCAACTCCTATAACTCTGGGGTCGACATCCAATAAGGCGTTCTTGCTATCGATTTAGTCCCTGATTTTAGGTCCATGGTAAATTCCAATTCCCTCTCTAGTTTCATCCTAGGTAACTCCTCAGGGAAGATGTCTGCAAACTCTCTCACCATTGGAAGGTGTTCTAGACCTCCTGTTATTCCCCTCTCGTTTAACTCAAGGATCGCATAACTCTTAGATACCTTATGCATGCTCTTTTGTAGCTACAAAGAAGAGATGAACCTCAGGGATACTCCCTCATTTCGACCTACAATAACGCATATTTGTCCCTCATCATTGACCAAGATCAACCATTTTGACTTACATTTGAGTATCACCTCATGCGATTCCAACCAATCCACACTGATCACGAAGCCATAAGATCCTAAGATCATGACGTACAGGTTGGTCATGGTGACAACTCTCCCAGGTTAAGGCTACAACCTATAACCTTCCCTCCAACCTTTTGTTTGGCTCTCGAAGCCATTTTGACAAAGCTAAACCCATCATGTTCAACTTCCTTTACCTTAATTCTTTTATCATTGCCCCATAAATGAAACTCTTTGTAGCAACAGGATCTACCAAAATGCTAAGGGTCTGGTCAGCGACGGTACCTGATGTCTTGATCATAGTCAAATGGTGCTCTGCCTGGCAGTTATTCACCATTGCAAGAATCTAATGGGCCTTGCCCAAATATCCCACAGTAGTGGGTCTAGCTAATCCATATGCTCTATTCCTCTCTACTGGGCAGTCACGTTGGTGATGTGGCTCCCCACATGTCCAACACCCTTTCTTCAGTCTAGTACTCTTGGTACCCGAAGTAGAAGCACATCGCCTTTCTCTCCAACCATGCCTCAACATTTGGGTTGTCCACGACACCCATAGAATTGAGAAATTATCCCTCTCAAGTTCTCAATGAAATATAATAGTACTGCTAAGGCGCTTTGTGGACCCTCAGGAGTATAGGCACTCGAGCCTCATCTCAATACAATTGGTGAATCAAGGCCTCTCACATTCCTTGGAAGGACCTTGTCAGACCATCACATCCATTACAATAATCAAATCCAACCCAAGGACTTGTTCCTCCCCTTAGGGGTTAGACTCCGAGGGCGTGGGAACTTCTGGAGGCATCGCACCTCCTTGCACGGCACCATGCTGCGAACCTCTGTGGCGTCCTCTAATCGATATCACTGCATGGACACGTTAAATTTTTTAATTAGCACTAGGTTAATACTCAAGGGTTTACTGAAATGGAAATATTGGTGATCCACAGTCGCAGGTTGAACTCGCTCTGATACCATGTGTAACAACCCCATCGTTATGACTACATGCGACGAAACGAAAAAGAATTTTTTTTTTTTTTGAGCAGGAAGGCCACAACAACAATAGTTAAATAACGTAACTTGACAATGAAAACAATGCACATAGATCAGGCAACATACAACAACTATCCATCATACTAGCACATCATGCAAGTGGATGAAACAAGTGACCGTAAAAAATGCAAACAAACGGCTACTCGCCCGACACAAGGAAGTCGACACCTACAAGCTAAAGGACAACATCAACAATCCCGACACAATGGCCTCAACGACCAATAACTAGAAACCTCTATGATGTGCAAAACCAAACGCATTAAAGAGTTACAAAACCAAGTACCAACACCAATTACAATGAACAAACATCCACATTAGGAAGCACAGACTCTGGCTAGATTATCATTCGCCTCTATACATCAGGGCACACAATGATCCCCTCATTAGGAATCATGTTGTCACAAGGCGATAGGCATGATAGTAACCCTGGTGCAACATAACATTTCTAGACCAATAACCCAAGAAAAATCCAACGCTCTAGGAGACCGAATCATCTGTCAAAATACCAAAGACTATACCCATGCACCCAAGCAACAAGTCGACAAGACACAAGGGAAATCTGACTACTGTAACCATTATACATCACATTAAATTCATGGTGTAACAAATTATATTGAAAACATACATGCCTTAGATCAAGATAATTGATCATGATAATGTCATCATTTAAATATATGAAATCACAGAGTAGATAGTGATGTTGTTGTCATTTAAATATTAAATTTGTTGTGTAAATATAAATATATATATATATATATATAGTTGTGTAATATTTAGATTCGTTGTGTAATATATAGATATAGATATGTTGTATAATATATAGATTCACTGCGTAATAAATAGATGTAGATTTGTTGTATAGTGAATGTATAGGTTCGTTGGGTAATATGTACAGGATCGTTGTTAGTAAAATCACTATAAATATATCTCTGCCACACATGAATTATAAGGTCGTTGTCACTAAAATCGATATCCTTATATCTCTGTCACACATTAAATATAAAAACAATGTTGATAAATATTAAGTTTGCAATCACTATATATTAAAATGAACATAGGCCTATCATTAAAGATGTAGACAGAGGTATATATTCGTTGTCAAAATTCTATATACTGCAACCATTCAACGTAGTCATACTCAGCCATAATTTCGTTGTCCTTCAAATGCAAAATCGTTGCCATTCAATGTATAAACGTGCAGTCATTCAATGTACCAAAATGCAGTCATTCAAAGAATAAATTCGTTGCCATTCAAGCATAATTTTGTTTTCATTCAAATGCTAAAAACGCAGTCCTTCATAGTGATGTTGTTGTCATTTAAATATTAAATTTGTTGTGTATTCAAAGAATAAATTCGTTGCCATTCAAGCATAATTTTGTTTTCATTCAAATGTTAAAAACGCAGTCCTTCATAGTGATGTTGTTGTCATTTAAATATTAAATTTGTTGTGTAAATATATATATATATATATATATATAGATAGATATATAGATATAGATATAGATATAGATATAGATAGATAGATAGATAGATAGATATAGATAGATATAGATATAGATATAGATATAGATATAGATATATATAGATAGATAGATAGATAGATAGATATAGATATAGATATAGATATGGTTGTGTAATATTTAGATTCGTTGTGTAATATATAGATATAGATATGTTGTATAATATATAGATTCACTGCGTAATAAATAGATGTAGATTTGTTGTATAGTGAATGTATAGGTTCGTTGGGTAATATGTACAGGATCGTTGTTAGTAAAATCACTATAAATATATCTCTGCCACACATGAATTATAAGGTCGTTGTCACTAAAATCGATATCCTTATATCTCTGTCACACATTAAATATAAAAACGATGTCGATAAATATTAAGTTTGCAATCACTATATTTTAAAATGAATGTAGGCCTATCATTAAAGGCGCAGACAGAGTTATATATTCGTTGTCAAAATTCTATATACTGCAACCATTCAACGTAGTCATACTCAGCCATAATTTCGTTGTCCTTCAAATGCAAAATCGTTGCCATTCAATGTATAAATGTGAAGTCATTCAATGTACCAAAATGCAGTCATTCAAAGAATAAATTCGTTGCCATTCAAGCATAATTTTGTTGTCATTCAAATGTTAAAAATGCAGTCCTTCAATGTATAAAAACGTAGTCATTCAAGGTATAAAAACACAGTCATTCAAAGCATAAATTCGTTGTCATTCAAGCATAATTTCATTGTCATTCAAATGTTAAAAAAGTAGTCCTTCAATGTATAAAAACACAATCATTCAATGTATTGAAACACAATCCTTCAATGTATAAAAACACAATCCTTCAAATGTATATAAAAACGCAGTCCTTCAATATATAAAAACATAGTCATTCAATGTATAAAAATGAAGTCCTTCAAGGTATAAAAAAGCAGTCCTTCAATGTATAAAAACGTATTCCTTCAAATGTATAAAAACGTAGTCCTTCAATTTATAAAAACGCAGTCCTTCAAATATATAAAAATGCAGTCCTTCGATGTATAAAAACACAGTCCTTCAAATATATAAAAACACAGGTATCCATGAGATTAAAAACGCTACCTATCGCTATCCTTCAAACTGAAACAAATATAATAATTTCTCTATTTAAACTGGAACAAGTATAATAAATTTGTTGTCCTTTAACTAAAACAAATATATAATAAATTCACTATTTAAATTGGATAAAATACAATAAATTCATTGTCCTTTAAACTACGATAATGTTGTATATCAACATATGATATTTCTGGGAAAATAGGGGGGAAATGATCACGAATTTGTGTGTAAATCATCATGGATTTGTTGTGTAAATCGCTCATAAAACCTTTGTGTAAATTTGTTGTGTGAATCACCAAGAAAATTCATGTGGTGAGTGCAGTGTAAAGGTTAGGAAAAACGTTGTCTATGAAAGGATGATCGCGGAGTAAAATACAGTCGCTAATCAAAGCAATTTAATCGTAGGAGAAAAATAAGATTGTTGTGTTTAGAGCATAAACATTTGTTGAGATTTTACCAATCAAACGTTGGGTAATATGTCAATAAATCGTAGAGATAATATGCCAAGAAATCAATCAAAGGTGAATCAACAAAAATGCAAAGACTAATTGATCAAAGATTAATCAAACAATAACACAGAGATACTCAATCACCAGAAGGCGCAAAGATTAATCATAAGAGAAAAATGCAGAGATAAGTAAGGGATAGATAACTGGGTGAAATGTATCCTTCACTTATTATCCATGCACAGGAAAGTAGGGCATTTGAATCTATAGGTCTCTAAACACTGAAGTGATGACCGTTGATTCGACTCCTGGCCGACTTCTCAGGCATAGACTAATAACTGAAGGATAAGGGACAGAAGATAAAACACAAATTTTCATCCATATAAATCAATAAAAACAGCACACAGAAGTCAATGAAATCAGAGGTTGGGTTCACAATGGGAAATCAATTCAGAATACAATGAGAAAGGGGATTACAAATACCATAGAAAAGGAGGTGCAAGAAAGCTCATGGCAATGAAATCTTCAACCGAGCACAGAAAAATATTATGTGTAAATTAAATTTCATTGCAAGTAACAACTTTAACAGGCATAACTTAGCCAAACGTGAATGCTCTGGAGTTGTTGTCCCGTGTGTGCTTTTTCCAGCTCTCACTTACCAATCGATGTGACCTCACTGGTACCTCCCAGCCAACGCTAGGGGTACTCTTCTTTCCCCTGATTCCCCCAAGCCACAAAGGAGCCATGCACACAATACCAGAGAATTCAAGCACCCAACTTGCCTTGCAAGGTCGAGCTACCACTCGTTATTCGAGCTGGGTATCCCAACTCCCACACGAGAAAGTTCAGTCACAGTAAAATTTCAGCAGCGTAACGTTATGCAAAAATATGAAATCCATAATTATCCTCCTCCATCCTTTTTATAGAGTTTTTAAGTAATTAGTTTCCCAAATTCTCATTAATTTCCTTTTTCATTAATTTTAATTAGGAAAAACCTTCCCCGTAGACATGTCACCCATCCCCTAGTTGCACCAAAAAATCAATTTTATTAATTAATAAAATATTCTTATTTCCCTCATCCACCTAATATCATTCATAAAAACGCTCCTCGGTGTCCCAAAATTACCTTACACTTCTTAAATGACTTACGCCTTACTTAATTCCTAGTTGAGTTCATAATTAGAAATTTCTAAAGGCAAGATTCCTTACTAAGTTATCCATTCAACTTTTTTCTTACGTTTTCCCTTTTCTTTAAGTTTCCCTTTTTCTTTAAGTTTCCTATTTCTTTTAAGTTTCCTCCTTTTTCCTTTTTAACTAAAAATCAATTTAGCAAGTGTAGATAAAACAACCATTTCACCCTTTTTCTATTTTAATTAAAAATTTATTTAGCAAATGTAGATAAAACAACCCTTTTACCCTTTTTTTTCATTTTAATTTAAAATTAATTTAGCAAGTGTAGATTAAACAACCATTTACCCTTTTTTTTTTAAATTAATCCTCCATTATAATTTTGAATTTAATAAATAAGTTTGAATTTATTACCCCCCTTCTTGTTACATGTTTATTTATGTTAGACATATTGGAATTGATGTCAAGAGTCGATGTGATGATTTGTTGTTAATGATGAATTACCATAGATGAAATTTTCATTCATGTCAATAGCATATCAGTTAGCAGAAGATGTCAAACAATATGCAGAGATCAAAAGCATAAGCTCAGGAGGAGGAGCGAACAGTATGAAGATCAAAGCTCAGAAGGGAAAATGAAGTACATAAGCGAATGAAGATCAAATATCAGGAGAAGGAGCAAACAATATGAAAATCAAATCTCAGAAGGGAAAATGCAGTACAGAAGAGAATGAAGATCAAATCTCAGAAGGAAGAGCGCATTGCATAAGTATCGTCGAAATCGATGGAAATATTGAGAAGTCAACCAATGCATAGGAAAAGGTGAGAAGCCTCGGCAGTCGTCCGATCAATAAATTTATGGTTTTGATCATCTCATATAACAGACATTGGTCATATGAGTGATTGTGGGCTTGAGGACCGTTGGAGGATCATGATCTGCAAGCTAGATCAACGACAAGGATAGATTGCAGAGATCAGAAGGAGAACTAAACTACTCACTAGTTCCAATCCCGCAATTGGTCGAGATCATTAGATCTCATAGACTCAAATATTGACGATTGTGGTTGATCCAACAAATGATTAGTTTAAGTTAGATTAAGTCGTGATCGTCGGATGCACAATTACCAGATCAACGACATGGATGAATTGCAAAGATCAAAAGGAGAATTAAATATCATTCTATTTCCAATCCCACAACTATTCAGGACCATCCAATCTTATATCCTCAAAGATTGACGAGTGTGGTTGACTCACCAACAACGCACAACTTCAAATTGTGGAGTTTTGGTGACGAGTTAAATCACTCGCAAGTTGTGGTTCTGCAACCATCCTTGATCATTGATCTTCTTCGAGATTCGTCATGACCATTGGATCACATTTTAGTGGAAGGATAGGATAAGTTGAAAGGGTTGACAATTTGATTATCTGAATACCCATCAACCATCAGATCAAACCCAAATACCCGTCAGCCATCAGATAAAACCTGAATTTTCGTCAGTCGTCAAATCATTTTCGAGTGGAAGGATAGGATAAGCAAGGTAAAAGATCTGAGATATCATTTATGCGAATTTCTGTCAGCTGTTGGATCATTCTAAGTGGAAGGATAGGATAAGCTAGAAGAGATGCATCGCATACATATTGAGCCATCGATCTAGGATCATGATCGACGAACAACATTTAGTTTGGTTATAAATATGCCAGGAGGTTACGCTCCATAGAAATCTCACTTCAAGAATTCAGTTAGAGATTTGAAATACCCAAAGCCCGAAATATGAAATGAATAAGGAAGATCAGATCTAAAGAGAATGAGATGACTGTTAGATCATGCAGACCATGTCAGCAAACCATGTCAACATGGAGATGTGGTAGACCACGTCAGCAGACCACATCAACATGGACATGTGGCATACCACATCCATAGACCACGTCTACAAGGACATATCGAAGACCACGTCTACAAGTACATGTGGTAGACCACGTCTGCAGACAACATTAGCAAGGACATGTGGAAAAGCATGTCAGCAGACCATGTAAACAAACACACATGGAATAATCAAATGATGACATGTGTCAAGAGGAAATTGGCTCATGCCATGTCAACACGTGATGTAAGTAAGTTACATCACTACGAGAGTTTTTCTTCGATATTTTTACCACCAGCACTTGCCCAAAGTCCTGAAGTCCTAAAGTGGACATGAGACATCCAATCTGAAGATCACTTCAGGATAATTCTCGACCATTGATCTAATACAGTGGAAGGATAGCGTAAGAATAATAGATGAAGTCTCAGAGTAAAAGGTGGCCATCCATATCAATGCTTGATTAAGTCCTGGTCGTCAAATTAGGCCTTGTAAGAATCAAATATGATGATTGATCTGTTTCCATGAAATAAACGTAAACCATCCGATATGTTCAGGAAATATGATTCAGAAGTTTTGAAAGGTTTCAAGCCCAAAAGTTTAGAAGGGCGAAGTCCCGACAATTGTCCATCTCATCGAGAGATTGCATCATGGTCATTGAATTGATAAGTGCTCATCTCGCCTAACATCTTAATAATTCCATGGGTCATATGGTAACGAGACTTAAAGGGAAGAATGTAATGTGTCACTTAAATTTATAATCCTATGGTTCTACGCCTATAATCATATGAACATGGTTTGAAGGAAGCATCAATTTTTGTTATCACATAGATGAAGTAAATCGATCCATGTCTATGATCGATTTATGAAAGTAAAAGGGGATGTTGGGTTTAACGTTGAAGACCCAAAATAATGATCTATGGTGGTCCCAAAATTTGTTGTAAATAAACAAGTTAGTTATAACTTGTTGCACAAGTCAGCTCAATAACTTAAACAAGTTTTGAGCATAAGAAACTATAAATACAACCATTATTGGTTCACTCAATGGTGTGCATGTGAAAGAAGATGGGCTTGTTGAAAGGATAGGTTCACTGAGAAAGAGTGGCCTGTGGAGAAAAATGAAGGGGATACAGACCTAAGGTCCATGCAAATATCAGAGAGAAGACGAAGTGAAGAAGGCACGAATATCAGAGGAAAGACGAAGTGAAGAAGGCGTGAATTTCAGAGAGAAGATGAAGTGTAGTGATGAGTGTTGATGGTATACCTCTGATCATGAAACATAATTGATTCAATAATGGATCACTTCTACTAGATTTGGTTGAACTACTATATGAACTCTAGTTGGATAGATTGCGTTCTATCAACAAGCTGGGTCTTGTGGCAAGTTGGGTCTTTCTTGATAGTTGTTGCTCTCTGAGGGTTTGGTGCTCCTTACTTCAGTTGGTGGTAATACAAAATAGTTGGTGTTGGGTAGATTCATATTACTATATTCACATATCTATACATATCAATTATACAAAATCTTACACAAACATCTGGTATCTCTTGTCCATTGTGAATATGATTTAATTGTTCTTAATCTGTTCAATTATGTTTTAACTACTAACTTGTAAAAAGAATAAAAGATAGAAAAGCACACACNNCCCCCCCCCCTCTTAGTGTGGGCGGTGTGTTCAACAATTGGTATCAGAGAGGGTTCCTTCAGCACAGTTTAACCACTGGAAGGTAGATCCTAAAGAAATGGGTGGATAGATGGCTCTCTCCACAATTGAAGCTCCCTTATTTAATGGAACAGATTATTCCTCATGGAGATAAAGTATGAAATAGTATTTGAATTCAAGAGGATCTGAAGTTTTGAATTCAGTAGTAATCAATCCCTAGGACTTAACTACCTCAAAGAATCTATCCAAGATTATACTCCAAATAAGAGTAAGGAAGAACAATGAAGTGGCATTGAAGATTCTTCTCAATGGATTATCAAATATCGTCAAGGCAAGCATAGGACTATGCACATCTGCCAAGGACTTATGGTTGAAGTTAGAAGAGATGTATCAAATCAAAAGACAAGACACAGAAGACATTCCTATCAAAGATGAAGAGGAAGACCCAGTCATCAATAAAGTTAAAGACTCTCCACAATATTTCAATTGCAATAATGTTGATATTGAATCCTCCCCTGCAAATAAAGAAGAAGACTCAGATACAATAAAAGAATCTCTTGTTATCATTTATCCCATGAAATATGTAGAAGAAGAACTATCAAAGGCCAATTAGAAGGTTGATTGGAGTCTCTATGAATGCCACTATGACCATAATGATTCAGACTATAGATATCTTCATGACTACACTAAAGACGTTCTTGAAAAGATTCAAAAACATATCTTAGAAATAAAGGAAATTCTCAAGGACAATGAAAAGATAATATATGAGAAGAATAATCAGTTAGAAGAAAAATAAGAGGATATCGAGAAGCTGAAGAAAGAAATTAGTCAAGTAAAAGAAAATAAGATGGAAGATTATGAGCTTAGTAATCAAAAGCATATCCTAGAAATAAAAGAAAAGCTAAAAAACAATGAAGAAATCATATCTGAGAAAAAGATTCAGTTAGAAAACAAAGAAGAGGAGATTGAGAAGTTGAAGAAAGAAATTAGTCAAGTAAAAGAAAAGAAGAAGGAAGATTATGAGCTTAGGAATCAAAGTCATATCCTAAAAATAAAATAAAAGCTCAAAGACAATGAAGAAATCATATATGAGCAAAAGATTCAGTTAGAAAACAAAGAAGAAGAGATCAAAAGATTGAAAAAATAATTTACTGATCTAACAAAAGAAAAGGAAGAGGAGATCAAGAGACTGAAAAGTAAAATCAGTCAAGCAAAAGAAGAAAAGAAGGAAGATGATGAACCAAGAAAAAAACTTACAGAACTAAAAGAACTAAGGGAAATATATGTCAATCTTAAAATCCAACTTGAAGAAGATAAAACAAGAGAGGAGGTAGTGAGGAACCAGTTGAACAAAAAGGAAGAATCATGTCATGAGCTGGAAGCAGAAGTTGTGAATCTTAGAAAGAATGTTGAGAACTCAAACACCCAAATCAATTTCTTGAACAACTCCATGACCCTGGATGATATCTTGGATAGTCAGATATCACCAAATGACAAATCCGGTCTTGGATACAACAAGGAAGAAATCAGTACTCCTAAGAAATCTAATGTAGGTCCTTCATTTGTAAAAGGTGAAAACAGGTATGACACAAGTACTTCATTTGTAAAGGATGAAACCAGGTCTGACACAGGTCCTTCATTTGTAAAGGATGAATACAGGTCTGACATAGCTCCTTCATTTGTAAAAGGTGAAAACAGGTCTGACACAGCTCCTTCATTTGTAAAAAGTGAAAGCAGGTATGACTCAGGTTCTTCACATTCAAGAAATAAAAGAAAAACTACAAAATTTAGAAGATCAGATCAAGGAAGACATCCAGAAGCTACTCATACACCTTAAAGAAATTTTATAAGAGAGACACCTTCATGGATGAATCAAAGAAGGTACGAGAGTGTTTTTAACGGTTATTGTTTTTCTTGTAATGGATATGGTCATAAAGCTTTGGATTGTAGGCATCATGGAAGAAAACAAGTTGGTAGGTTCAAAAATAGTATAAGATATTGGAACCGTATTCATGTTGGACATATTGCTACATCTTGTTACACTATGAGATGCTACAGTTGTGATGGATATGGCCACAAAGGCCATAACTATTGGAACACAAGAAAACAATCAATGAGAATTGCTTTATACAATACGACAAAAAGAGTAAATGGAACATGGAAGAAAAATGAATTTTCAGTAATAGAATATCGTAGAACAAAGTTCAAGAAATCAGGACACTCATAGATGTGGATAGCAAAGACTGAACAAGTGAACAAGAGTGAAGTTAATTTTTGCAAAAAGAATTGCAGTCATGTGACAAGCATAGTATAAACTTTCTCAGAAAACTTTAGAGAAATGTACAGTAAAGAAGCATATTGGATAAAGATGGATACATCTGGTTAGATATCGATGAGAATCAATGGGAATATCCAAGGGTTGTTTGAAAAATATGAGCTACAATTGCACAGTTCTCTGGTAGGACAACGACATCCGCAAAAAAAACATTCTGATGTACAAAATGATGTACATGACATCCTATAGAGATAACAAGAGGAGAGACCCTGTCAGAAAAAAATACCCTTTTAGAAACAAAGGGGTAGAACAGTGAGTAAAAACTCAAGGGAAGTATTTTGGTTAGAAAATAAGTAATTATATTAAGTTTTTGAAAAGACTTGATCACTACAAAAATTGGTATCAATAAGACTACTCATTTGAAACACAAAAATCCCAATCAACTTAGATAAGAAGTTAGTAAATTAACAAGGGAAGAAACCTTGTCAGGAAGAGCTACCTTTCAAAAACAAAGGGGGAGATTAATCAAAAGCAGAGAGAGAGCATATTGATAGGGGGAGTCATTCAGTTATGGTAGGAAAAACATGATTCTAGGGCGAGTTACCCAAGTTCATATTCTAGTAACCAACATGCAGACAAACAGTTGTTGATTATAAGGGGAGAAACCCTTTGCCATTGATGTCAAAGGGGAAGAGAAAACTTTATAAGGGGGAAGCATCATCAGAGGGGGAGTTTTGTTTATGAAGTTAGTGTGTTTCCCTCAATCACAAAGGGGGATATTGTTGGACATATTGTCATTGATATCAATAGTCGATGTGATGATTTGTTGTTAATGATGAATTACCATAGATTAAATTGCCATTGATGTCAATAGTATATCAGTTAGAAAAATATTTCAAACAGTATGCAGAGATCGAAAGTGTAAGCTCAGGAGGAGGAGCCAACAATATGAAGATCAAAGATCATAAGGAAAAATGCAGTACAGAAGCGAATGAAGATCAAATCTCAGGAGGAGGGAACAATATGAATATCAAATCTCAGAAGGGAAAACACATTACATAAGAGAATGAATATCAAAGCTCAAAAGGAAGAGTGCATTGCAGAAGTATCGTCAGGATCGATGTAAATATTGAGAAGTCGACCAATGTACAGGAAAAGGTGAGAATCCTCAGTAGTTGTCTGATTAAGAAATTGATAGTGTTGATCATCTCATATAACAATCATCGGTCATATGAGTGATCGTGGGCTTGAGGACCGTTGGAGGATCATGATCGTTGGATCTGCAAGCCAGATCAATGGCAAGGATAGATTGTGGAGATCAGAAGGAGAATTAAACGACTCTCTAGTTCCAATCCTGCAATTGGTCTAAATCGTCAGATCTCATAGACTCGAATATCGATGACTGGGTTTATCCAACAAACAATTAGTTTAAGTCAGATTAAGTCATGACTATTGAATTCACAATCACCAGATCAATGACAAGGATGAATTGTGGATATCGAAAGGAGAATTAAATATCATGTTATTTCCAATCCTACAATTAGTCAGGATCGTTAGATCTTATAGCCTCAAAGATCGATGATTGTGGTTGACTCACCAACAATGCACAACTTCAAATTGCGGAGTTTTGGTGACGAGTTAAATCACTCGCAAGTTGTGGTTCCGAAACAATAATTCATCGTTGATCTTCTTCGAGAGTCTTCACGACCGTTGGATCACATTTTAGTGGAAGGACAAGATAAGCTGAAAGGGTTGAGAATTTGATTATCCAAATGCCGGTCAGTCATCGGATCAAAACCGAATACCTGTCAACTGTCGGATCAAACCCAAATTCGCGTCAGCCGTTAGATCATTTTTGAGTGGAAGGATAGGATAAGAGAGGTAAAATATCTAATATCTCATTTATGTGAATTTTTGTCAATCATTGGATCATTCTAAGTGGAAGGACAGGATAAGAAGGAAGAGTTGCATCACATACAGATTGAGCCATCGATCTAGGATCATGATTGATGAAAAACATTTAGTTCAGGTATTAAGATGTGAGGAGGTTACGCTCCGGAGAAATCTGACTTCAAGAATTCAGTTTGAGATTTGAAATACCTGAAGCCCGAAATCTGAAATGAATAAGGACCATCAGATCTGGAGAGAATGCGATGATCATTAGATCAGGAAGACCACATCAACAGACCACATCAGCATGGACATGTGGCAGACCACGTCAACATGGACATGTGGCAGACCATGTCTACAAGGACATGCGGAAGACCACGTTAGCAGACCACATCTACAAGGACATGTGGTAGACGACATCAGTAGAACACGTTAGCAAGGACATGTGGAAAACCATGTCATCAAACCACTCCAACAAATACACATGGCATAATCAGATGATTAAATGTGCCAAGAGGAAATTGGCTCGTGCCATGTCCACACGTGGCATAAGTAATTTACGTCACTCCTGGAGTTTTTCTTTGGGAGTTTTACCACCAAGAATTGCCCAAAGTCCCGAAGTCCCAAATGTCGAAGTCCTGAAGTGGAGATGATACATCCAATCTGAATATCACTTCGAGATCATTCTTGACCGTTGATCTAATACAATGGAAGGATAGCGTAAGCATAATAGCCAAAGTCTCGGAGTAAAATATGGCCATCCATCTCAACACTTGATTAAGTCCTAGTCATTAGATTAAGCCTTGTAAGAATCAAATCTGATGATTGATCTGTTTCCATGAAATAAAAGTAAATCGTTCGATCTATTCGGGAAATCTGATTCAGAAGTTTTGAAAGTTTCCAAACCCAAAAGTTCCAAAGGGCGAAGTCCCGAAGTCCTAAAAATCATCCATCTCATCGAGAGATTGAATCTTGGTCGTTGAATTGATAAGAGCTCATGCACCCGTCTCTCCTAACGTCTGAATAACATCATTGGTCATATGGTAAAGATATTTAAAGGGAAGAATGTAATGCATTGCTTAAATTGATAAGCCTGTGGTTCTACGCTAATGATCATATGAACATGGTTTGAAGGAAGTGTTGATTTCTGTTATCATAGAGACGAAGGAAATCGATCCATTCCTGTGATCAATTTATGAAAGTAAAAGGGGATGCTAGGTTTAACGTTGAAGACCCGAAATGAGGATCTCTGGTGGTCCCAAAAGTCGTTGCAAATAAACAAGTTAGTTATAACTTATTGCACAAGTTGGCTCAATAACTTAAACAAGTTTTGAGCATAAGAAACTATAAATACAACCATGATTGGTTCACTGGATGGTGTGCGTGTGAAAGAATATGGACTTTTGGAAAAGATAGTCTCATTGAGAAAGAGTGACTTGCAGAGAAAAATCAAGGGGATACACACCTGAGGTCCGTGTGAATATCAGAGAGAAGATGAAGTGAAGAAAGCGTGAATATCAGAGGAAAGACAAAGTGAAGAAGGTGCAAATTTCAAAGAGAAGATGAAGTGAAGAAGGTGTGAATATCATAGGAAAGACGAAGTGAAGAAGGGGTGAATTTCAGAGAGAAGATGAAGTGCAGTAATGAGTGTTGATGGTATACCTCTGATCATGAAACAAAATTGATTCAATAATGGATCATTGATACTAGAGTTGGTTGAACTACTATATGATATCTAGTTGGATAGATTGTGGTCTATCAGCAAGTTAGGTCTTGTGGTAAGATGGGTCTTTCTTGAGAGTTGGTTCTCTCTGAGGAGTTGGTGCTCCTTGCTTCAGTTGGTGTTGATACAAAATAGTTGGTGCTAGGTAAATTCATATTACTATATTCACATATATATACATATGAATTATACAAAAGCATATGACATCTCTTGTCCATTGTGATTATGATTTAATTGTTCTTAATCTCTTTAATTATGTTTTAACTACTAACTTGTAAGAATAAAAAAAATTAGAAAAGTCCACACACTAATTCACCCCCCCCTCTTAGTGTGGGTGGTGTGTTCAACAATTTAATTAATTTTTTTGACCACAAGTTCTACTTAGTCCTAGGTTTTAATTTCACAAGACTAGGAGACATTTGTATTAGGAAAATTTGTTTTTAAATCTTACTTATCACATCATTCATTTTAACGCCAACAATTTATTCACTTACTAGTTAAAATCATGACATGCCCTTTAGGACGCACTACGTGCTCCAAGGGTGCCACTCACCTCTTTTCGTTTTCCTTGCGCGACCTGCCCTTGAGGACACACTACATGCTCCAAGGGTGTCACTCGCCTCTTGACTAACTTTGGTAGATGTCAAACCCCTAGAGTCAATACTCCACTGTGTGATCTTATAGTAGACCAAGGGCCTTTAAGGAATAAGGCCCCTTACTTATTGTAATCCCCTTATAATCATCATGAGCGATTATCACAGTCTGCCCTCATGACATCATGGGTCTTTGCGAACTAGGTAATCGTTAACCTACATTTTGATCCATGGCGAGAGTGATAGTAGGTTCTGGCAGGGCTACTGCCACACCTCTCCCTCAAAGTCTCTGGTTGTCCTGCGTGATCCCTCTACTTGTAACATCCCGCTCTGGCGCACTGAGAAAACTTATTTTTTGAGGACACTTGCTCGCAAGTGATCTGGAATTTTGTGATGTTAAACCATTTATACTTGATTATGATGCGATTGATAGATGACATGATGTTTTACTATTTGATGTAGATAGGAGCTATTAACTCAGTTTTATTGAGTGTGCAGGGTTTTTGACCTGGAGGATGCAGAGGCATCGGTGGAACCCCTTGGACTCTGGATTGAGTCAGGGAGTGTGCTTTTGGGTTGATTTATTTACTGTGATATTTCATTTGATTCGATGATATGATTATGTCATTTCTGACATGATTGTTGATGATGCAGGCTGACGATAGCTTGTCGACCATACTCACATATGGAGTAAAGGGGCCACACACAATTTCTAGAGAGGTTGAGGGAGAGGGGTGGACAGCAGCCCTGCCACCGCCTA
>JZKD02S1994765.1:161424-177650 GCA_000966675.3 Picea glauca
GCAAATAATTTTGGAGAAATGTGGGGGATGAGTGACACTTGTAAGACATAGAATTTTTAGTGTGTTTTTGATCAAAACTTAAAATAAATGTGATTTAGGTCAAAACTGGATAAAAAGAAAGGGGCTTGGGGGAAAGGGGGATGGGCTATGAGGTAATGTTATGCTGTCGAAATTGAAAAATGGGACTGATTACTTGTGAGGAGTTGGGGATTTTCTCAACTGTATTAGAGTGGTAGCTCAGCCTTGGAGGTGAGCTGGGAATCTAGGTTACTGTCTGGATTGTGTGTGGCCCCTTTGCGGCTCGGGGGGCTAAGGGGGAAGCAAAGTACCCCTAGCGATTGGTTGGGAGGTACCGGTGAGTTCTTGACGGTCGGCGAGCAGGATTGCACGAGCGCACGGACAAACCTTCGGAGGAGGTGAACAGGAAAAGGTACACCCTTTGGTAGAATGAAAGATAGTGTAAATAGTTGTTTAATATTCTGGACTATGTAAAATAGGTTGTTTATTATTCTGGACTATGTAAAATAGCTTTTGGTTCATTATTCTGGACTGTCTAAAATAGGTTGTTTATTATTCTAGACTATGTAAAATAATTTTTGGTTCATTATACTGGACTGTGTAAAATAGTTGTTTATTATTCTGGAAAGGGTAAATTTTCATTTATTACTGGGTTTTTATTACTGTGTTTTGTACAGTAGTATGTGTTTTATTCTCTGCGTTCTGTTGTATTTTCTTCCTTTCTTCTGCCATCAGCGTTTGATGGGTATTCTTAGATGTTTATGGCGTTTAACTCCATCTGCGTAGGGTTTAGTTAGTTGCGTTGGTCCATTTTAATTTTGATATGGATTTGTGTGACTGTTGGATCCATTCCTCCTGCAGTGAATGCCTTGCCTCCAAGCCTTAATGCAGTTCATAGAGATTCTGAGTAGGAAATCCATTTTTGTTTTCTCCTATAGAAGAGCAGACAGTTCTGACTTGAGGACGACATGTTTTGCTCGTTCCATGTTTTTGCTTGAGCTCCTCGGCTCTGAGATGTCAAACCCTTGATTGTATACGCCCAACCTCCAGCATTTGCAATGCTGGGATAACCTAAACACTCGGAGTAACGGTTCTCCACACCGAAATGAAATCAACCCCCAAACCCACATAGAACATTGACAGGCACTATAATCGATTTCCTACCTATGCACTATTTGCATCTTGAACGAGAAGAGTATCTGCGGACATGCTGAATACTTATTCCCACATCCTGCGTCCGCTCTGCGGATAAGTATTTCATTCTGAGATTTATTCTTACCTGCTATGTGTCGTTTCCTTTTTTACTACGTGTTGACATGGGATTTACCAGCCTGGGAGGGTTCACACTCTTAATTCTCGGAAGCTTCCTTTTTGCATTAAAGTCGACATGGAAAGCTAAGTTTTTCGCATTAATCTGAGTGGTGGTCCTATTACCGTTTCTACATTTCGTGAGGGTATGATGATTGTGCATATTATTTATGATTTGGGTATTGATTTTAAATGTTGCTGTAACAAGCGAGGGTAGGGTCCCTTTTCCTTTAAATTGCAATGCTAAATAGAAGGGTATCGATATGGTTATCCTGGTTTGTTGTTGTAGTTTCAATTGTTATCAATGATAAATAAAACCTAATGCTTATTATCAGTACTCCTGGTAAAAGTCAAGGTCAATATCATTTGTTTATGATAACGGTGATAAGATGGAGCGACAATCCCAGCAAGTTTCTTTCCCCTTCACTATCTACACTCGTGCCCCTACCCTGACTTTTTGTTCTTATTTTAGGAAGACAGTGCCTCTTCCCCAGCTGCGCACCTTGCCTTCATGGCTGTAACGCCACCACGTTCCTTCGCCCTTTTTTTACACAGGGTTACTTCCTCTTTATCAGCATGTATTTTGTTTTAAAGGCGGACAGGTTTTAATTTAAACCTTGCTTCTGAACGAATAGTGATGATTGTTAGCGCTGAATAGGGGATAGTCACCCAACTGCATCAAAATTCTTAGATAACTCTTATATTTTAAGGATCGACAGGATTATTTTTATTACATATTGTTCCAAATGCATTAGCGCAGATCATTAGCACTGGTTTTGTTTATATATATTTTATTCCTTTATTTTTAAGACTGATGGGCAGCACCAAAAAGAAAATAAGGCTAGCTAGTTTAAGTTGTTTTTATTGGATTAGTTCTGCCTTTACCACAACTGTCTTCTAACATACATGAGTTAATACATATTTTATTACAGCTGTCTAGTTTATGATTTTTTTGGGAAAAGTTCTGCTTTTTCTTTTCATGAATATTGACATTGCTTTATTCTCTTGAAAGTAGGTGGTTTCATTACAGCTGCCTCGTTTTTATTTTTGTTTTAATGGTAATAATGGTTAATCATTATGGTACTGTAAGGCAATGATGGTGAAAGTAATGTTGAAATGATTATGCAATTAATTGTTAAATAAGATTGTTAAAGTAATATGATTTTGTGGTAACTATTGTTAAATAGTTATGACTTTATAAGGTAAATGTAGTTAAAGAAATGTTGATGTATGAGGTATTAATTGTTCAAGTGACATTAGTTAAAGTAATAAGTTGTTAATGGTAATAATTGTTAAATAAGCATGGTTTTATAAGGTAGTAATATTAAAGCAATTCTGGAATTACATAATGGAATCTAAAATGATTCAGTCATGATCATGGTAATGATTATGTGTTGATTACTTGTAATGATTGGGTAATTAGATCGTTATCTCATTGCAGGATAAGTAAGGTAAATGTAATATTGATTATTATTTTATGGTGTATTGTTAATGTAATGTCCTTGAATTAAGCACATTGAAATTAATGTAACGAAATGTAAAGAATGACTATGTAATGGAACGTTAGTGAATGTCAATGGAGGTAATGTAATGTTAAGGTCATGTAATGTCATGATTCATGCTAGAAATTATAGTACTGCTGATTTGAATACTAACAGTGTCCATGGTAATGATAAGGTAGTATGATGTTCGGGTTAATGCTAATGCCCATGGCAAGGTTAAGGCTAATGTGGTCACCGCCTTATGGTAACAATAATGTAACGGCTTTAGATAGCATAAGGGGGAGGGTGATTGTCCCTGTAGGTGGTTATGATGATGTAAATTGTAAAGTGGTTGATGTTTGTGGTGGCGGTGTTGAAAGTTTATTATCCTATATCAAATAAATGGAAATTCTTGAGCGAGAACGATGAGTCATTATGATGTATTAATCAGGGCTATAAATTATTTACATGTATTATTTAAGGCAGGGTTGGTAATTCGTCGTTAATAGAAGTATAATTATGTAAATGGTCTGTATTCGTTGTCGGAGTCCTTCTGATTTGCGTCTCCCGTAGAGGTCATGGTTGTCCGTGATTTTGTAGTATTTGGTTGTCTTGCATTGCGTGGTCTGCTTGTGTTGGGAAGGATATAGACACCTCCATGTAGCCTCAGTGTATCAGTCTTTGTGTGTGGTTTTTTCCGTGTATAGAATCCAGTGTTGTATCAAGAGTCTCGGGCCCTTTAAAGGCAGGGTTTCCACTCTTGCGACACACCTGACGAAGATTACTAGTTCCTACCTGAGCAGTCAGCCAGGAGCCTATCTGACCTTCTCTCTCTCTGGAGCAGAGGACTAAGATTAAACGCCCTGCTTTTCTATGCAAAAATAGTAAACTCTGCTACTAGGGATTCTTCCATCTGTGACTGTACTGTATATAACACCTTGTGTCCTTTTCTGCTTACAGCTGCTTGTTGTGCGCCTTATGTCATTGGTCGTTAATGCTTGCAGTTACTTGTTGGGCATCTTATGTCTTCTTGTTGTGATCATCGTGGTTGCATCTTGTGATTCATCGGGTGGTGACGTAGAGTCAAGTAGGTCTGTTTCCCTTTTGCACGCGTGCGCACACTTTAAACACAAAAAAAAAAAAATCGCACCTGTTCTCAGAGTTGTTGTCATAACTAGGAGGTCGTTACACTACTCCACATGTGAGTATGGTTGGCAAGATATCGTCAACCTCCATCCATCAGCGAATCATGTCAGCAATAATAATAAATCAGCATAACATCTAATAATATGTACATATATCATATCAACAACATTCAAACCCCAATAGTCCACTCCCTGACTCAATCCAGATTCCAAGGGGTTTCATCGATGCCTCTGCATCCTCAATGTCCAAAGTCCTGCACACTGAGGAGAACCCAGTCAATAGCACTTGTCTATGTCAATACAATAAAATAACATATCATCATATCCATAATATCTCATAATCATAATCAAACGACCAATAGTATAATAATCTAGATCACTTGCAAGCAAGTGTCCTCAAAGAATAAGTTCGCTCAGTGCACGCAAGAGTGGGATGTTACAATTTCATGGATCCACAATGTATTTTTTGGTGGCCATGATCATTAACAGTTAGAGTATGTCTACCTAGGGAATTGGTCTATATATACTCATCCTTGTTGTTTGATTCTAGGACTTCTTTGTTTTCTGAACCTCCTCTATTCTCTCATTGCTCTACCTCACATGGAATTTATGGTAATTCATTTTAGCCATCCACTCCTCTCATGACCTCACACATTAGGGGGCATCCATTATAGCCTTAATATCCCCCATATAGGATAGAGAGGAAGCCATCAAAGTATAAATTCCCAAATACATACTTTTCCTAAGGATTGAACCCATTTTGATCCCTTATTGGCATCGTCCCAGTACACCTAGTGGAAAACAAGAGAGGCCCTTGCTAGACACTAGTGTCTCAACAAGAGAGGAACTGTTAGACTTCTAGAAATGAAGTTTTACGAGGTGAGGAGTGAGGGATTAGTTGGATATTTGTTTCAAATTCCTAGAAACTCACATCATTTGAGTCTCTAGTGACCTCTAGAATATATAGAAGCCTCTCCCAAGCCTCCTCATAGAGCTATATAACAAAGGAAGGTCTTGGGAAAGAAAAAGAATAATTGAATGGTAATGTTCTGATACTCAACTATAAATGTGTCCATCAACACAACCAAGAGTTAGTGAGCCTATCCTAACTAAGGATATTCTAGGAGAGGCAAGGAGAAAGGAGACTAAAGGAGGATGCATCTTCATCAAGTTGAGGTATGAATTGAGATGTATTTTCTATAACATATTAATATATCATTTTGTTTTCCCTCATGAATGTTTTTCTTTTACGCATAAATATTTAGATATGGTTTATATTGTTATAGATCAAGTTAGATCGAAGCTAGATCTAGGATTCTAACATTAGGAGGAAAAAGTAGAATGGTAATGTTTTGTCTTTGGTGTGCATGAACTGGGTTGTAGAAGCTGGAGCTGGAACTTCAAGACTACAACAACCAGGATACGCTAAGGAAAACCTTCAGGAAAAAGGTAAGCCATTCTCCCAACTCTTTGTGTGTGATCTTGTTTATTGTTTCTAGGGGAACCATAGGAAATCTAGCCCATCCTCATCTAGGATTTCTAGGACAATCCTAGGGATATCTTACTGATCTTCTCAATGAGATCCCTATGAGAAAAAATCCCATAACAATTATGCTCATAGAATACCACTCTCGAATTTTTTTCTCAGCTATGAAACAAGATACAATGCAAAATAATGGAACCCCTTCTCCTCATAGTGGCCCGATATTTAACATAGCCCAATAGCCATCTAGGGGTAGGTTTTTTACTTCCTCAACCCTCAATTGTGATAGGGTTTTGAACCTTCTAGAATATTCTTGAAATAACAGACATGGATAGGCCCATATGTGATGCAGAAGAATATGCCCAGTCATTTTTGAGATTATCCTGAGGGTCACAAACATTTACTAATAGAGTTGGTTCCCTAAATATTTATTTCATTGTAATAGTTGGATATTTCTAGAAGATATATTCTATCAAATAGTTTAGTTAAGTATGGATTTGTTTTTGATATTTAGGAACTATTTCTAGATTTGGGATTTTGTTGGGATGAATAGAGATTTGTTAGTTTGCGATCTAAACGACGGATTGAGATTGCATTTTTAGTATGTTTGTAATGGAATGAGATAGGGAGAAATTGTGTGTGAAGAGTGTAGTGATATTGTGTGGTTTGAGAGGTTTGAGACACCAAGAAGGAACCGAGCCTCTTGCTATAATTTTCATTCCTTTGATCATCTAAATAAAAGAATTGTGTTATGAATTCATGTCCTCTACGTGTGTATTGTTGATATTTCATATATATTGAGTAGATAGAACAATAGTCGATTGTGTCTGTATGTGATCGAGTGCAGAATTAGAGTCCAATTCTTTGTATTTTGTGAGTTATATAATTGGATAAATAGACAGATGTGATTAAGACTGGGAGTGGTTCTCTACCAGATCAATGGTTCTTGTTAATTTTCCATCGAAGCCCAAAAGTAAGTCAATTTTTGTGTTGCGGAGTTCCATATCGGAGTCCCAGGCCAATTTTTTTTCTGATGCCAAGACTATAAGAGTGATATTTAGATGTCTATCAAAGTAGATCCTCATGAGATATCTACCATCCATTAGAGCTAGTCATCATAGTTTAATTCCACAATAAAATCCAAACAAAAAAAAAATTGATGTATCTTGACCATACATAGGAGTAGATATAATGAGGAAGATCCCACATTCATTGGAACCATTTTTCGAAGCTTCATTTCTCATTTAACTCTGAATACAATACTACGATAGAGAATTAGGACCATTCATCAAGGAAAGGGATCAACAATGGAGATTTTATGATTGAACCAACCCTAAAAGGAAATCTACACCATCCATCAGAAATCCAATTCGGAGTCTCACTTTGAATTCCATTCTGACCACAACATTTTGAAATGAGATCTGGATCATCCATCCTGTGACGATCAACAACAATGATTAAGAGTTGAATGACTCTGACAAGTGATCATATTTTTACATCAAAACATCAACCAATGGTGACGATCAATTGTAGATTGGTCCACACATATACTACGAGATTGAGACTCGACCGTCCATTAGCAAAGAATCAATGGTCACGATTTAAAGTATTTTGGAGTGACCCGTCGAAGTGTTGAAATCTATTTAACTCCGATAAATCATTCCAACCACGTGAAAAGGATCCATCGGTTCATTTGAAAGGAGATCTAATATGTTTGTGAGTTATGGAACTCGTGAATGTAACCGAGTATTGTGTGAGGTTTGTTGGTATGAGAATCGATCCAAGGCTACCTAGGCTACAAGATGAACATCGCCAACAGAGTAAAATTTAAAAAATATGTTCTATGGATTTGGATCCATAAGGCCATCAATTTTGGTCTTAGAAAGACAATACCACTAGAGAGTGCTCGTGAAAAGAGAATATTTTTCCTGGGAGAAGAGGTTGAGGCATACCGGTTACAAATGTTGAATTGCAACAATATGTGAGAAAAATATGAGTAAGGATGGAAGACATGGAGACTTCCATGAAGAGAGAACCTGATAGAGGAGATATCAATGAAAGTGGATATACCACAACCTTTGAGAAAGAAGAAGGAGAAGAAACAATAGAAGAATGATCAGGCTTCCCACAAAGGTTGGTGCCAAGCCAAAGGTAGAGGTACCAATGTATGAAGGTAATTTAGATGTTGAGGAATTGATTGAATTGATTAATTCTCTTGACACATATTTTGATTATGCGGATGTAGCTGAAGAGAAAAAGGTGAAGTGTGTTGTGACAAGGTTGAAAGGACATGCAACATTATGGTGGGATGAGCTACAAGTAGAAATAAATATAAAAACAAAATGAAAGATCAAGAAATGGGACAAATGATTCTTAAATTCAAAAGCATGTTCATGCCTAAGGATTACCAGTAAAACCTTTCAAACAGTTGCATAACGTCAAACATAAGAGTATGACTGTGAAAAAAAACACATAATGTTTTCACACATTGACAATTAGAGCTGGCCGTATTGAGGAAGACGTGGAAAAGGTTGTCAAGTAGATTAATGGCTTGAGGTATGACATACAAGATGAAATTAGAATTGTGTTCATGAAGACAGTTGAGTATGCCTACCAAGAAGATTTTAAAGAATAGGAGAATTTGGTCAGAAAAAAAAACCAAAAAACCAGAGGAAGAGGTCCAACAAGAGGAAAAGGACAATCCAGTCATATGGGAATATTCCATTCTACAAAAGATGAAGAGAGAAGATCAATATAAAGTAGCTAGTCATCAAGAGGAAGAGAATTTAGAGGTGGAATATTTTTCTCCAGAAGAAGAGATAGAGGAGGAAAAGAGATATGGTGTTACATATGTGGAAAGATAGGTCATATTTCATGGGACTACCCAAAAAAAAAAATCAACAAGTCAAAGAACTGCACATGTTGTAGAATCCAAGGAAGCGAATGTGAATGCAGTCTCAAAAGAAGAAGTTTCCTAAAGTAGGGGAGTCATTGTTGTTGAAAAGAGCTTTGATCAAATCATAGAAGGAAGCTAAGGAACTAGCCCAGAGGAAAAGTCTATTCAGGATTGTATGCAAGTCAAGAGGTAAGTATTGCAAAGTTGTTATTGATAGTGGTAGCATAGATAATTTGGTTTCCATAGAGATGGTAGTGAAGCTGGGACTGAAAAGGAAAATGCATCCCACTCCCTACAAAGTGTCATGGATGCAGAAAGGATATCATATTTTTTTGAATGATAAGTGTAATGTGGAAATCCAAATTGGTAGCTACAAGAATGAGGTGTTATGTGATATAAATATAATACCCCTAGGTCGAACCCCAACTGTAAATGTAAATAAAAATGTACTTAAGTTGGTGAGTTGTTTGATATCATTTTGTGTGCACCTTCCATGGTATAGTTCACACATGTATTGTGCACTAAAATGATGAAGTGTGCACATTCCAGGATACCGCACGCAAAAAACTTAAGTGTGCGTGATTTTTATGCCAGAGAGCCTTTATGTATATGTTGTATTTGAGGTTGGTGAGTCAAGATGTAGAAAGGATATTATATCTATACTGTAAATGTAAATGTAATCACACGCAAATATTAATGAAAAACACATCACTATGGCACACCAACCATGTAAAAGAGTATGGGGTACTAAACTCCATTAGTTAGGTAAAGGGATCTAAAATTTAAGGATAAGGGATAAGCTAGGGAGCTTAAAACAAAAATGAATATTATATTCATATTCCTTAAAGTATACAGTATGGAGTAAGTTCTAAGGATAGGGACAAGTGGGCCAAATTAGTTCTCAACATGACAAGTGTCAAGTTGGGAACATGCATACATATAGTTTATACTTAGTTCATTTTCCGATCATTCCACCATCATGCACTCACTCATTCAACTATCCTCTGTAACTTCCTATCACTATACCCGTACTCATACTCGTACCTGTACCTATACCTATACCTGTTTATCTTAGGAGTTGGACTGAAGAAGTGGGTTCTCAGGCCCGTGGGATATTAAAGAGGCGAGTTGTCAGGTCCGTGAAAAATTCTCTCTAGGTGAGAGAATTGCTCGGAATTGATTTCCCAAAGGTGCCAAACTATAGCTACATGGCTTTGAGACTTCTTATTCGGCCTATTATTGAAGCCTCGGAAAGGAAGTGGGACATCCGAGGGACTATTGAGTAGAGAAGGGTCACACTTCCTAGGGTGGGACATGCATGTGGGGAATGAGGGAATGTAGGTTGTTAGTTCGCGTTGGCACATGTGATGGAATTTTTCTGATTGTATGAGATACATCAGCCTAGTTAGGAATTCCTTTACCCAGGTGGAGTTTAGTCCAAGCTCAGGGGTGACCCATTGTTGAGAGTTTTGAGCAGTGTGCTCTAAGGCTGGGAGGAACGTGGAAGGTATAAACACAGTTGGTGATATTTTTACCAAGATAAGTATCAATTGTGTGTTAAATTACATGCTGCATTATTATGTATGTGTTTATTTTTATGGGTTTTTCCTGTGTGTTGAAAGTGTATTTTTATTATTATTCTATATGAATCTATGCATTTGCAGATTTTATATGTTTTAAAAATTTTATGTGGCATAGCCCAAATGGATGTTGGGGATGCTACAATAAGGTATCAAAGCTCCAGTTTTCAACACTGGGCCTGGATGGAATGAACAAGTTGAATTGAAGCAAAATTTCATAGAGAATTGATTTTGAATTGAAGAAAAATTTCACAGAGAATTGATTTCAAAGTGGCCAAATATCAAGTTACAGTGCGTCCATGGTAAAAATCAGAAGCAATTGCGTGGAATTGGGAAAAATCCCCAATTCATGTCATTAAATTCATGGGAAATTTGAGAAATTTGGCCAAGTGGTGAGATATTCTTAATTTAATATATGTTCTAGCAAATTCAGACCTAGAATTGGTTGAATTTGAAGTTACAGGGAAGCCATGACAGATGGAGTGAGATTAGTTGATTAAAATTTTCAATTTGTGAAATGAGTTTGGGAAAAATCTGTTCCAGGAATATCAACCAACAACGATTTTTTGTTGCAAAGGTTGAATTGGTGTTATCTGATTAAAATTGAACAAATTTCATAGTTGCAAAATTTCCATGGTGAAAATTGGGAAAAATTTGGCAAAATCGCCAATTTATGCAGCAGAATTCACAAGGAATTGATGCGCAGAAAAATGAAGTTGTGCAAGTGTGTGCACTAAAAATGTGTGATGCGCAATGAAAAGATTGTGATGTGTGAAAAATAAGGGTGTGCAGTTGTGCGCGTTAAAATTTGGTGTTGCGGAGTACAAGTTGGGATTTGCAGAAAAATATTGGTGTGCGGGTGTGCGCACTTAAATTTGGCACTGTGCAGTGCAGAGTTGGTAATGTGAGAAAAATAATGGTAAGTGGGTGTCCGCACTTAAATTTGGCACTGTACGATGAAAAATTGGTAATGCATGAAAAATAATAGTGCGTGGGTGTGCGCACTCAAAATTGGCATTGTGCGGTGCATAATTGGTAATGCACGAAAAGTAATGGTCCATGGGTGTGCACACTTAAATTTAGCGTTGCATGGAGCAGAGCTAGTGAAGCACAGAAAAATAATAGTGCGCAGATGTGCACACTAAAGTTAGTACTGCACGATGCGGACTGGGTGATGCATGCATAATATTGTTGGTGTGCACGCAATGTTGGTATGCAATGCATGTAGGCTGAATATTCCTGCTGCACGATGATTTAATTACTGGTGTGCAGTGGGAGTGTACTAAAATTTGGTATGGTGGGGCACATAGAGTGAAATACACGAGGAATATTAGCATGTGACAAAAAAAAATCGCACATTAGGTATTAGTGCATGAACCAAAATTGTGCACAGTAGATATTGGCGCGTGACACAAAAGTAGTGTGCACCAGATATTAGCGTGACAGAGAAGTGATCCACATTGGTTATCGGTGCGTGGAGCATGCTCTACCTTACGGTATTGATACACATGCTAAATATGGGTGTACATTTTCAAATTTATGCGCATGAAGTCATTTGGAATCTGGATGGTCTACAACAACATAAAACCAGTGAATTTCTGACATTTTATACTGTTTGAAGGTCATCTTTTTGCACCGCATTTTTGAGGCCCTGAACAATGTTTTTGTCTACTCAAAAATTGCGAGAACAGAGTGTACAAAGGAACACTTGCCTTTGCAATTCAAATGAAATATATCCAAGAGATATTTCTAATGGTGTAAACCATTTGTCAAACGAAGCTTTTATGAGGAAGTTACAGGACAAACAGTGGAGGGTAATTTTTAAGACCCAACTAACTTCGGAGGGCCATAACTTTCTGCTCCATAGTCATATTGAGGCACATGAAAATTCTATGGAAAGCCATTAAACCATAGAAAATAGTACTAAATATGAATTAAAATTGTAGGCATGTTAAAAAAAATTAATATGGCACAGAAGGTACATGTAGCATTCTAGACCCAAAACACTAATTGTCCTAGAACTTCAGCAAGTTGTAACTAGCAGCCCAGAACCCACAAAGAGGTGAAACTTGGGCATACTATTCAAAATATGTATATGAAGAAACCTAAATGAGATCCTACCAAAAATCCAATGGAGTAGGTGCAAACATGCATAATTACAACGCAGATTTTCACCAAGTTGAAGTGTGAACAGAAGAATTAATAGACAATTTTCAAATAACCATAACTTTATGCTCAAGACTCGGAATTGAGCATGGAAGTAGGAATTGGAAAGGTGTTTGACATTAGAATATAAATATTCACCCAAAAAATTGATCTGGGCTATTAATTTTTTCAGGAAATCATAAGAAATAATTATTATGTATTATTGAACCAGAATTTTACATAATTTCATGAATTTGTTTAATTATTTATCCTAACAAGTTTTGTTGGTTGCACACATTTTGTAGAGTTAAGAGAAATTAGATCAGAACAGGATCATCATATATTTCAAAATCATGGAAGATACACAAGTTTCTTACATCCATGAAGATGATATCAGAGGGATGTATGTCAATATGGGTAATGAAGATACAGATTCAAATGGACATGGAGAAGGAAAGGAAGAAAGAATGAACTTGGTAGAGACCATTAAAATTTTGTAAAATGATGTCCAAAGTTATAAAGATGATAATGAGAGGCTTATAAAATCCAAGGAGCAACAACAGGGATTCAAGATAAAGTTAATGTAGAGCTTGGATAAAATAGAAAATAAAATGGATAAGGAGAATGACTCAAGAAAATTAGGAAGTCACGGGTCTCATGATGAAAGGAGAAGAACAAGAAGTGTTGGAAGACATCACCATCACTCCCCAAGGAATTCCACTAGGAGAGAACATAGTTTTTCAAGTACATCCCATGTCAGGAAACATAAGAGGAGGTATGGGGTGGATGATCTACAAGGAGAAATGAACAAAATCAAGCCTCCTACATTTGATGGTGAGCACAAGCAGGATGAGGATGCAGAGACATGGCTGCTAGGAATGAGGAAGTATTTTCATTTGCATAATTACTCTTCACACAAAGAAGGAAGAATTTCCATATATCAGCTCAAGGGAAAGGTATCCATGTGGTGGGACCAATTTGTGCAGGTGCAACACATTGATGAGAAAAATGTTACTTGGAGGGAATTCAAGAGTTATTTTCAAAAAAAATACTTGACTAAGAGATACTATGACAAGAAAATAAAGAATATTTTTGACCTCAAGCTTGGGAGTATGATCATAGATGAATATTAAAAAAAGTTTTTAGAACTGCTAAAGTATGTTTCTTTCATCAAGGAAGATCCAATTAAGATGCAGAGGTATTTGAGTGGGATTCCATCATTTATCAATGACAAGATACAATATGATGATCCCAAAACATTGGAGGAGACCATAAGGCGAGCTAAATTCCTTTATGATCAACATAAATGAAGACCAACTTTCCAAAAATCTTGGGAAGAGAATAAGAAAAACAAGATGGAACAAAGGAAGAAGGGGACTAAGCCACCTTTCTTCAGAAATAATCCTGAGGGACAACCAACTCCTAGAGAACCCATAAAAACCAAGATAGTGGAGAAAAGACCAAGGCAGCCACCTATTAAATGTTGGGGTTTTGGGGGAGATCATATGTATAGATATTTCCCTCACAAAGGTGAAAAATTGAGTATTGTTCACAATATACAACAAGCTGATATAGTGGAGGACATGGGCATAAATGTATCTAGGATCTATCAAGCCCTGGACAACAAGAAAGTTGATTTTTAGTCACATATGATTGAATTGGAAGGTAAGATAAACAAACAAACCATTATTATTTCAATTGATTCAGGATCTAGTCATAGTTATATAGATCCTAAGATGGTGGAAAGATTGCATTTTCCAAGAAGAAATCTTGGAAAATCTTGGTTGGTGTAGCTGGCTACTGGAGCTAAAAAAAAAAAATGAGATGGTTAAGGCATGTCCCATGGACATGAATGGATTGAGAACTAGGGAAGATTTGAACATCATACCTTTAGGTTTCTATGACTACCTAATTGGTATGGATTGGTTGGACCAAAACCATGCTATCCTATACTGCTATAATAAGGAATTCACTTTCTTGTATGAGGAAGGGAACCTAAGGACAATATAGGGAATTACTAGGGTAGTAACCATCAAATAAATTTCATCATTGTAGCTGAAGAAAAGTTATAGAAAAGGGTGTCAAATATTTGTAGCACATATGGGAGAGACACCTAAAGATAAGGTGTCAAATATTGAAGATTATGCAGTACTAAAAGATTTTGAAGATGTATTTAAAGATATACCAAGATTACCCCCTAAAAGAGACATTCATTTCTTCATCAATCTGATGCTTGGAACAACCTCAGTATCTAATACCCCTTACAGGATGACTACACCAGAACTGAAGGAATTGGAAATGAAACTTGAAGAGCTTCTGAAGAAGGGGTATATACACCCATGTGTGTCACCTTGGGGTGACCTAGTATTATTTGTGAAGAAAAAGGATGGAACATTGGGACTTTGCATTGACTTCAGAAAGTTGAACAAGGTAATTGTGAAGAATAAGTATCATTTTCCAAGGATTGTTGACTTATTTGATCAGTTGAAAGATGAAACAAATATTCTCCAAGATTGATCTTAGGTCGGGTTATCAACAATTAAGAATTAAAGAAGAATCCATCAGCAAGACTACTTTCAGAAAAAGGTATCGCCATTATGAGTTCAGTGTGGTGCCATTTGGGTTATCAAATGCACTAATTGTCTTCATGTGTTTAATGAATGGTATTTTCATAGAATACTTAGATAAGTTTTTCATTGTATTTTTAGATGACATTCTTATATATTCTAAGTTAGAGGAAGAGAATGAAAAACACTTGAGGATGGTATTATATATATATTAAAGGAGCATCAATTGTATTCTAAATTGAGAAAGTTCTCACTTTATCAGAAGCAAATTAATTATTTGGGACATATCATTTCAGAGGAAGGGATAGCAGTGGATCCTGAGAAGATAAATGCCATTAGAGGATGGTCGATGCCAAATAATGTGAAAGAGGTTAGATCATTCATGGGAATTGCATGATACTATAGGATATTTATTGAAGGATTCTCAAATATTGCACACTCAATCACTTCCTTGCAAAAGAAGGGTGTGAAGTTTAAGTGAACATTGGATTGTGAAAAGAGTTTCCAACACTTGAAGAATTTATTAACAAGTGATATAATACTAATGTTTTTTTATCCAAATGAAGACTTCATTGTATGCACTAATGCATGTAAATAAGGGCTTGGTGGAGTCCTCGGTCCAAATGGGTATGTTGTATGCTAGGAATCAAGGAAGTTGAAGGAGCATGAAAGACACTGTGTTACTCATGATTTGGAGTTGGAAGCAATAGTGCATGCCTTGAAGATGTGGAGGCAATACCTCATGGGGAAAAGTTTCGAGTTGAGGACATACCATAGTCGTCTGAAATATTTATTTGGACAACCAAATCTAAATGCTAGGAAAAGAAGGTGGTTAGAATTTCTCAATGAATATGACTTTGATATAAAGCATATCAAAGGGAAAGAGAACAAGGTGGCTGATGTAATTAGCATAAGGGTGCATGAGTTGCATGATATAGCCATTAGCATGTACCAATCAAATTTGAAAGAAATAATATTATAGGCTGCAAAATTAGATTTGCAATACATGGAAATAAGAAACAAAATTACAACAAGGTATTTTGCAGCAGAAAATTGAAGACTATAAGCTAGAAAATGATGAAATTATCATGTATAGGGGCACAATTTATGTACCAAATTCCCAAGAATTGAAAAATATGATATTGAGAGAAATGCATAGTGTACCTTATACTAGGCACCCAAGTTATTAGAAAACTATTACAACTGTCAAGAGCCAATATTATTGGACAAGAATGAAGAAAGAAGTTGTTGATTTTATTGCCAAATGTTTGGAGTGTCAAAAGTTCAAGGTTGAGCATAGACACCCAGTTGGTTTGCTACAACCATTACCCATTCCTGAGTGGAAATGGGAAGTTGTAACAATGGATTGTGTTATCACTCCAGGAAACTACTTATGGTTGTAAACTAAGTATGCCTGGTAACTTGAGAATTCAATATCTTTTTAGCAAATGGATCGATGGGATACCACAATAACTTGATGGAAGGGTAGCTTATCAAATAGTTAAATGAGCCAGTGCTCTTAGAAACTGTAAATCAGATGATAAATAACAGAGATGGTATGCAGAATATTACTGAGACAACCAAATACATTAACATGCAGGGT
>JZKD02S1994765.1:186012-202602 GCA_000966675.3 Picea glauca
CATGAGGAACACTTACGAGTAGTGTTGTCCTGCCTTAGAGAGAACAAATTATATGGGAAGTTGTCAAAGTGTTCCTTCTTCCAGAAAGAGATTCACTATTTAGGTCATATCATTTCCGGAAAAGGAATCTCTGTGGACCCATAAAAGGTAAGGGCCATTATGCAGTGGCCAGTGCCGAAAAATGCCCATGAGGTGAGAAGCTTCATGGGGCTAGTAGGTTATTATCAGAGATTTGTGGAAGGATTCTCAAAAATAGCGAAACCCATCACCACTTTGCAGCGAAAGGGGGTCAGGTATGAATGGATAGAAGAATGTGATAGTGCATTCATTGAGATTAAGAGGTTACTAACTAGTGCACCAATTCTACGAGTGCCGGATATGGAAAAGGACTTCACCGTCTACACGGATGCCTTGAAACAAGGGTTGGGGGCCATGCTAATGTAGATGGAGGAGTGATAGATTATGCATCAAGAAAGTTGAAGAAACACAAAGAGCTATATGCGACTCATGATTTAGAGTTGGCAATTGTAATGCTAGCTCTGAAACTTTGAAGGCACTATCTTGTAGGGTGAAACTTTGAGCTCAAAATGGACCATCAAAGTTTAAAACATCTCTTCACTAAAAGGGATCTGAATTCCAGGCAAAGGTGATGGAGTGAGTTTCTGAGTGAGTACAATTTTGGTATTTCGTACATCAAGGGAAAAGAAAATGTGGTCGCAGATGCCTTGAGTAGGAGACCACATATCTTCTCCTTGATACCCTTAAAATTCAATCTGAGGGAACATGTGTTGACGCAACTCCAAGGAGACAGTTGGTATTTAGAGGTTACTTCAAACCTCTAGGGCGAGAGGGAGTTAGATCCAAAGTATGAAGGATATAGTTAGGAAGCAGATGGACTATTGAGATATCGAGGAAGGATGTACATCCCTGAAGATGGGGATATTCAAAGAATCATATTGAAGGAAGCCCATAGAGCACTTTATTGTGCACATCCGGGTGTGAAGAAGATGTACATAGACATGAGGAAGGTCTTCTTATGGGTAGGCATGAAGTGCGATGTAGTCCATTTCGTTGCCAAGTGCCTAGAGTGTCAACAAGTGAAATCCAACCACCATCACCCGGCAGGCCTCCTACAACCACATGATGTTCCTATGTCCAAGTGGGAAGTCATTTCTATGGATTTTGTTGTGGGGTTGCTGCTCACATCTCATAGACACAATGCCATTCTTGTGATAGTGGATAAGTTAACCAAGAGTGCTCATTTTATTCTGATTAGAGACACTTATGATGTCACTTATGTGGAGCGTGTGTTTGTAATCGAGGTTATTCGTTTGCATGGGATACCTAAGAAGATCATTTCAGATAGGGACTCTCGATTCACTTCTAGGTTTTCGACAAGTTTGCAGTCAGCGTTGGGGACTCGGTTGAACTTAAGCACAGTTTATCATCCTGAAACAGATGGGAAAACTAAGAGAGTAAATCAAGTCATGGAAGACATGCTCAACATGTATGTCATGGATAATCAAACCCAGTGGAAGAAGTACCTACCTTTGGTAGAGTTTTCCTACAATAACATTTTTCATAGCTCCATCGGAATGCCACCCTACGAAGCTTTGTATGGAAGGCCATGCAGAATGTCGTTGAGTTGGGATAGACTAGAAGACCGAGTAAGAGTTGGGCTAGAATTGATTCAAGAAATGGAGGAACAGGTGATTCATATTAGGCAAAGACTAAAGAAAGCATAGGATAGGAAGAAAAGTTATGCGGATGCACACAGGACCGACCGAAGTTATGAAGTGGGATACCAGGTTTTCATTCATATCAAGCCTAATAAGAGTACCATACGTTTTGAGAAGGGGACAAAGTTGTCACCTCGATTTATAGGACCATTTAGAATCCAAGAGAAAATTGGACCCGTTGCCTATCGTATCGTACTGCCACCCCACTTGCATAAAACTCATAATGTTTTTCATGTATCTGTTTTACATCATTATGTTGTTGATGAATCACATAAACTAAATTGAAAGGAATTGCAGGTATTGGATGTGGGAACCCTCACAGTAGAATCGTTATGCATATTGGACCGTAGAGTCCAACCGCTCAGGAACCGTCTGGTAGACCAAGTTAAGGTCCAATGGGACAAGTATAGTCTAGGATCTGCTACTTGGGAAGACGCTGATACATTATGACGAGACTATCCCTCACTTTTTTAACCACCTCGAGAATATATTTCTCGAAGGTTGGGTGTATGTAACACCACATTTTGACTTAGATAGCCAGGATTACCTAAGGCCTACTATATTATTTTCTCTTCACAGTGAAACTATTAAATGATACACTTAAACTTTTAAGACAAATCAACCATTATGAATGTTTAAATGTTATTTATGATGATGAATATAATATGATCTACTATGTGAATGCAAATTTTATGAATGTTTAAATGTTATTGATGATGATGAATATAATGTGATCTACACTGTGAATGTAAATTTTATGAATGTTTAAATGTTATTGATGATGATGTATATGATGCGACATATTGTGAGAATGTAAATTTTATGAATGTGACACTTCCACTTACGGGTTCTATTTGGACTTAGGTCAATATAGTTGACGCTCCAAGATAGTCCAGTAGAGGAAGGATAGGAATGAATATGAAAGTAAGTTAGGGAGGAAAGATGAGTAGAAATAGTTGAGAAAGTATGGAGATTAGTCTGATGGTCGAATTTAATGTTTTCCCTTCTAAAAAGAAAATGTGTATATATGAATATTCATAATTACGTAACTAAACCACAGTTGTCTAAATAAAATTGTTGAACTGGATAATTGTAATTAAAGGATTTCGCAAACATTTGATTGGTTTGTTTCCTTTTATAAAAAAATAGTCTTGTTGATTGGATTGGATGCATACATAAAATACTATAAGGGTGATAGTTATTGATTATTAGTAGATGCACGAGACTTGTATGTACTAGCTACACATGCATTTCTTGTACATGTACACTAGTATGTATGATTTTTCCTGGTTTACTTACTAATAGTGTCAGTTAATTGTCATGAATGTATGAACCATGTTTATTTTCCTTGTATCATGAGATACCTTAACTTCGGGATAAAGTTTCATGAAGGGTGGGTGTATGTAACAACCCTAGTTAGATAGTTCATAGGGATTTTTTTTTAAGTATAATTAATTAGATAATTAATTGTTCTAATATGGTTTTAATTAAACAATGATTAGTATTAATAATATTATTTATTTATTTATTGTTTTTAACTTTTGATTGATTAATTAATTAATTAATTGATTACATATCACATTCAATGACATGGGTAATAAATTTAAGGGCTTAATAATCTTAATTTATTTAATTAAATGCTTTACGTATGCAGGGGGGGATAAGACATTAAAGAAAGGGATAAGATATTAAAGAAGGGAGAGATAGGATAATAAAGGAGGAGATAAGGAAATTAATGAGGGGGAGGAGAGTCAGTGAAGGGGGATATGACGGGGAGGAGTCTTATGTGGAGGATTATCATTTTTGGAGGGGAAGCATTTTGGAAGGGGGGGGAACTGGATTTCTGTTTGGATATTTTCTAGTGTGGGGAGTTTGATATTGGGAGTTTCAGTGAACCATTGCAAGGGCACCAGGTTGCTAGAGGTTTTGGGCACGGGGGCCAGGATTCCTTTCAGTTTCCTGGAGCTAGGGAGCCAGACAGGTTGCTCCTAGTTGGCTGGGAGGTTAGTCGGTTTGGGTAGGTTTGGTTAGTGCATCAGGCTGGGCAAGGAAGCAGGGAAAGGACAACCAGATCAATGGGGGAATTAGCATCAAGAAGAGGTAATTTATTTTATTCTATTAAGTAATTCTTATTATGTTATGAAATTGTTGTTCATTAATTAATTTAACATGCTTATATGTTGAATGAAAGAAATTACTGAGTTTTTCTGCGTAGAAGTAATCTTATCTGTTTCAATTTATGGATTTTAATAGACTTAAATTAATTTGGTCCCTACAGATGTGCACATCTTCCAAACACTATAACACCAAAAAAATTTATTTAATTCCTCAAAAAGGCTCCAGAAGGTTATGGACCCCAATTTCCAAACTGGGACCTTCTAACATCTCGCTCTTGCGCACACTGAGCGACTTATTCTTTGAGGACACTTTCTTGCAAGTGATCTAGGTTATTATACTATTGGTCGTTTGGATTATGATTATGAGATATTATGGATCTAATGATATGTTATTTTGTTGTATTTACATAGACATGTGCTATTGACTGGGTTCTTCTGAGTGTGCAGGAATCTGGACATTGAGGATGTAGAGGCATCGATGAAACCCCTTGGACTCTGGATCGAGTCAGGGAGTGGAAAATTAGGGTTTGCATGTTGTTGATGTGACATATGTACATATGATTAGATGTTATGATGATTGACTTTTGTTTCTGACATGATTCGTTGATGGATGTAGGCTGACGATAGCTTGTCGACCAGATTCACATGTGGAGTAGAGGGGTCATGCATGACAACTAGAGACTTGAGGGAGAGGTGTGGCAGTAGCCCTGTCACATCCTACTAGCACTCACACCATGGCTCGAACTGTAGGTTAATGATTACCTAGTTCGATAAGACCCACAATGTCATGAGGGAAGAATGTGGCAGTCGCTCACAATGATTCTAAGGGGAGTGCAATAAGGTGGAGGCCTTATTCCTTAGAGGCCCTTAGTCTCCCACAAGATCACCTGGAAGAGTATTGACTACAGGGGTTTGATGCCTTCCAAAGTTAGTCTAGAGGCGAGTGGAACCCTTGGAGCATGTAGTGCATCTTAAAGGGTATATCACGCAAAGAAAACAAAAGGAGTCAAGTGGCACCCTTGGAGTGCATAGTGCATCCTGAAGAGCATGTCACACAAGGAAAAAGGAAAGAGGCGAGTGGCACCCTTGGAGCACATAGTGTGTCCTGAAGGGAACATCATGATTTTAACGGGTAAGTGAATAGACCTAGTCGACCTTAAAATGAATGATGTGATAAGTAAGGTTTAAAAACAATTTTCCCTAATAAAAAAAAATGTCACCCGACCTAGTGAAATTAAAACCTAGGTCTAAGTAGAACATGCGGTCAAAAAATAATAATAATAAATAAACATGTAACAAGAAGGCAGGGTAAGAAATTCAAACTTATTTATTAAAGTCAAAATTATAATGGAGGATTAAATTTTAAAAAGGGGTAGTGGTTGTTTTTTTTTATCTACACTTGCTAAATTAATTTTTAATTAAAAAGGAGAAAGGGTAAATGGTTGTTTTATCTACACTTGCTAAATTTATTTTTAATTAAAAAGGAAAAAGGGTAAATTGTTGTTTTATCTACACTTGCTAAATTTATTTTTAGCTAAAAGGAAAAAGGGGGAAACTTAAAATAAATAGGAAACTTAAGGAAAAGGGGAAACGTAAATAAAAAGTTGATTGTCTAACTTAGTAAGGAATCTTGCCTTTGGAACTTTCTAATTATGAACTCAACTAGGAATAAAGTAAAGCGTAAGTCATTTAATAAGTGTAAGGGAATTTTTGGACACCGAGAAATGTTTTTAGGAATGCTCTTAGGTGGATGAGGGAAATAGGAATATTTAATTAATTAATAAAATTGATTTTCTAGTGCAACTAGGGGATTGGGCGACATGTGTACGGGGGAGGTTTTTCGAAATTAATTAACTGAAAAAGGAAATTAATGATAATTTGAGAAACTAATTACTTAAAAACTCTATAGAAAGGATGGAGGAGGAGGAGTATGGATCTCATATTTTTGCATAACGTTACACTGCTGAAATTTTACCTTGACTGAAATCTCTCTTGTGGGGTAATGAGTGGTAGCTCAACCTTGTGAGGTGAGTTGGATGCTAGCATTCTCTGGTATTGTGTGCGTGGATCCTTTGTGGATTGGGGGGCTTAGGGGGAAGAAGAGTACCCCTAGCGTTGGCTCGAAGGTACCGGTGAGGTCACATCGGTTGGCAAGCGGGAGCTGGATGGAGCACACGTGGGACAATGACTCAGAACTTTTTCATTTGGCTATGGTATGCATGTGTATATTTGTATTGAATGGTAGCTTAATTATTTTTCATGGGACTTCAGTAATGTACTTCTATTGTGTTAAATATTATGTTTTATTCAACATAACACTATCCAAATATTTCATTTTTATCTTCAACAATTATCTTGATGAGCCTAGCGTTTCATGATCAAAGAAATTAAAGTCATTCCATACTTATGCTCGTTGTATTTTGATTTGATTTCCCATGGCAAACCCAACCTATGATTGCAATGAATTCTCTACCTTGTTTTTATTGGTTTATACGAAGAGAAATTGTGTCTTATCTTTTGTCCCTTATCCCTTTAGTTATTAGTCTGTGCCTGAGTAGTCGGCCAAGACCGAATCGGCGGTCATCTATCCAGTGTTTAAAGACCTATAGATTAAAATGACCTGCTTTCCTGTGCATGTATAATAAGTGAAGGATAAATTCACCTAGTTATCTATCCCTTACTTATCTCTACATTTTTTTCCTCTTATGATTAATCTCTAATCTTTGTGTCTTCCTTATGAATGAGTATCCCTATGTTTTGATTGATAAATCTCTACGTGCGTTTTATTGATAAAAATCTATGTTTTTTATTGATAAACATCTGAGTTTGAATGAAAATCCCTACGTTTCATTGATAAATCTGTGTCCATGTTTTATTGATAAAACTTTGTGTTTGTGAATGATAAACGTCTGACTTGAATGACATTCTCTATGTTCTTGATCGATAAATATCTATCTGCGTTTTTGAATGATTAATCTCAGCGTATTGAATGATTTTCTCTTTGTTTTTCCGTTTGTGCTCATCATTTTGTTGTCCTACACCCAGTTTCTTACCTCCCACACTTAGTGATTTAATTCCCTTGTTTCTCTAGGTACTAGCATGGAAACCCTGGGTGATTTTTCTTGGCGATATTACACAGAATTATTTATTGTATTACACAACGATATTTATTGTATTACACAACAATATTTATTGTATCACACAACAATATTTATTGTATTACACAATGATATTTATTGTATTACACAGTAATATTTATTGTATTAAAACATCGATATTTATTGTATTAAAACAACAATATTTATTGTATTAAAACAATAATAATGTATTTTCACTCCGCAATATCATTTTAACTTCATTTTGTTAGACAGTGATCTCATTATGGATTGCCTTATCACAGTTAGCATTTTCTTTTATTAGATAACAATCAAGTCTAGACAGACGTTTATCAAGGGAGAGCGATATAATATTGATGACAGTAATAATAATAGATAGTGATTTGATTGTTGACAGTAATTAGTAAAGGTAAACGATCTGTTGAATGTTGATTTTTTATTAATGGATAACCCATGGTTTATTGTTGAATTCTTAATAATAGATAGCACATGGTTAGACAGCTTTATGGACAAGATTTATCAATTGTTAGACAACAATTTATAGAACAATGATTATACACAACGATTATAGATTTTAGACAGAGTTATCGATATTTAATAGACAATGTTTTTTTTTTTTTTCTCATTTGAATGACAGTGAATTATGGCAGTTCTATCTCTTTTTACATCTTAGTTATGACTAGCTGGCGGTTAATAGTGAAGGGTTGACTTGTCAGTTGGTGGCATTTTATGTTGTGTTTACCTTAACATAGTCTATGAACAGATCTATATGCTTGTTACCTTAAGATTCATGAGTGTGTAGTATTCATTAATATTAGTTTATGACATATCCGGTTTGACGTTGGAAGTAAACATCTTGTCAGCGATGTCATAGTATTTTTAATTGAATATTATGTCATGGAAGAAGACCCGATATAATACATCAATTTATGTATTGGTAGGTTTACTTTGGCCTTATTTCCATATGCATATTTCATCTGTGCATGTCCATCGCAATGCCAGAGAAGTGGCTTTTGGCATATGTTTTTAGATATTTTTCTAAGTTGTTTGTAATGATAAACATGTTTGATTTATTTATGGTTATAGTAAAGAGGCATATTTGATGAATTTTGTGATGACAATGATGAGGCGTCTTTTATTTATTTTTATTTTTGTTGGGCTAGGGAACGGTTGGAAGCTGAACATTTTCTTATTCAAGTGGTAGGAACTTGTATAAGTTTCCAAGAGTCTTCGTTTGTGGCCCAGCTTGTGATAGGTAATCTTGGGATTATCAGACCTTGACTTTAAATGGTCTATGATAATTGTTTAAATTCAAGAATGAAACTCACCTCTCAGATGAGTATTTCTAGCGTAATTTCTTTCAGTGTTTTAATGCTACCCCTAAGATAAATTGATATCAATCTTGTTTCACTTTACAGTATGGGAGACTTCCTTGAAAAGTGCCTCATAAGAAAACAAGAATTCTTCGGTTGTTTTCTCAATTTAAAATTTGATTGATGTCACCTTGCTTCTTGTTGACTTGTTGCTTGGGTGCATGGGTATAGTCTTTGGTTATTTTGACAGATGTTTCAGTCTCCTAGCACGAGAGATTTATCTTGGGTTATAGGTCTAGATATGTTATGTTGCGACATGGTTACTGTCACACCTATCGCCTTGTGACAGCATGATTCCTAATGAGGGGATCATTGCACACCCTGATGAATAAATGTGAATGATAACCTAGTCAGAGTCTTGTGCTTCCCATTGTGGGCATTGTTCATCGTTATTGATGTTGGTATTTGGTTCTATAATGCCTCAATGTGTTTGGTTTTGCGCACCATAGGGGTTTCTAGTTACTGGTCGTCGAAGTCGGTGTGTCAGGTTGTTGATGTTGTCCTTTAACTTGTAGGTGTTGTATTTCTAGTGTCAAGTGGGTAATCATTTTTATCTGTCTATTGATTATCACATGTTTCACCCAGTTTCATGATGTGCTAGCGTGATGAGTCCTTGTTGTCTGTTTCCTGATCCGTGTGTGTTTTTTTCATTGTCAAGTTGCATTGTCTAACTGTTGTCTTTGATTGCCTTCCTTCTTAAAAAAAAAAAAACTTTTGCATTGCGTCACATATAGTCATAACAATGGGGTCATTACATATGGTATCAGAGTGGGTTCAACCCTATGATTGTCAATCTCCATGCTTTCCACTACAGTAAACCCTTGAGTAATAACCTAGTGCTAATTAAAAATTTAACCTGTCTGTGTGGTGATGTTGATTATAGGGCGCCACAAAGGTTCACAATGTGGTGCCATGGAAGGAGGTGCAACACTTCCATAAGTACACGCGCCCTCGGAGTCTAACCCCCAAGGGGGAAGAACAAGCCCTTGGGATGGATTTGCTTATTGTAAGGGATGATGATTGTCTGACTAGGGTCCTTCCAGATATTGTCAGAGGCATTGATTCACCATCTATACTAAGATGAGGCCAGGGCTCCTATACCCCTACAGGTCCACAACGTGCCTAGCCAGTACCATTAGCTTCACCAAGAACTTGAGAAGGATAAGTTCTCAAGTTCACGAGTGTTGTGGATGGCTCAGCCATCGAGGCATGGTTGTATATCAAGGCATTGGGCTTCACGCTTCGTGATTATGACCTCCAGCATGAAGGTCCACATGGAAGTCTTTCAAATGAAAGGGGAGTGTTCTTCTATGGTGGAAGACACTCCTACCGCAATTGAACCTATCATTCGAAGATATGTCATGGGAACTGTTCAAGGAATGGTTCCGAGAGAGCTATGTCTCGAAGGAATTCATTGAGCGTCAGCTTAATGATTTCAATGCCTTATGACAGGGCGGTCGTATGGTGCTTGAGTACGAGGCCCATTTTATGGAGTTGATTCGGTGTGCTCTGCACCTAAATACTGAGAAACTTAAGGTCAATAGGTTCTTGTTTGGCCTTAATGTCAACATTCGTGCAAAGGTTAGGATTCTAATGCCTCAAACCTTGCATGATGTTGTCCAAAAGGCCCTCATAGAAAAGGAGGCGCTTTTAGTAGGGGTCAGAGAAGGACTCCAGCGAGACCATCAAGGTAGGTGTCATCTAGTAAACAGCAGCATCAGACACCAACTAGGCATTCACCAAAATATCATGGCTTCCAGAGAGTTTCATTCCTGGGGCAACACTAAAAGAATTAAGGTAAAGGTAGTCAAACAAGATGAGTTTAGATTTGTATAGATGGCTTCAAGAGCCAAATAGAAGGTTGGTGGGAAGGTTACAGTTTGTAGCCTTAACCTGGGAGAGTTCGTTACTAGGGCCAACCTGTACATCAGAACCTTAGGATCTTATGATGTCGTTATCGATATGGAATGGTTGGAATCGCATGATGTGATACTTGACTGTAAGATGAAATAATTGAGCTTGGTCGATGATGAGGGATAGAGATGCATGATTGTAGGTTGGAACTAGGGAGTTTCCTTGAGGTTCATATCTTCCTTGTAGCTGTGGAAGAGCATGCACAAGGGATATAAGCTTTATGTGATCCTTTCATTAAATGAGAAGGGAGTAGTGGAAATTCTAGAAAACCTTCTAGTGGTGAGAGAGTTTGCAAACATATTCCCTGAGGAGTTACCTGGGATGCCACCTGAGAGGGAATTGGATTTTATTATAGACCTAAAACTAAGGACTGAACTGATAGCAAGAATGCCTTATCAAATGTCAACCCCAGAGTTACAGGAGTTGAGAACACAATTGAAGGAGTTGTTGGACCTAGGAATTATACGTCCAAGTGTGTCACCGTGGGGTGTGCATGTTATTTTCATACGAAAGAAGGATGGGTCGTGGAGACTCTACATTAACTATCGTCAATTGAACAAGGCAACGATCAAGAATCAATATTCGTTGCCAAGGATTGATGATATTTTTGATCAGATGAAAGGTGCAACGATGTTTTCAAAGATCGACTTTAGATGAGGGTATCACCAATTACATATCAAGGAGGATGACGTCCCTAAGACCACCTTTAAGATGAGTTTTGGACATTACAAGTTTATTGTTTTACCTTTTGGACTGACAAACACCCCTATGGTATTTATGAGTTTGATGAACAGGGTGTTCCGCGAATACTTGAACAAGTTCGTCCAAGTATTCATTGATGATATTTTTATTTACTCTCGGATGTTGGAAGAGCATGACGAGCACTTGCGCTTGGTACTACAGTGTCTGCGAGAGAACAAATTGTATGGGAAATTGTCTAAATACTTGTTTTATCAATTGAGCATTCACTACTTAGGGCATGTCATCTCTAGTGAAGGTATCACTGTGGATCTAGCAAAGGTTGAGGCTATTATGGAATGGCCTATGGCGACGAATGTCCCGAAAGTTCATAGCTTCATGGTTTTAGTAGGATATTATCGATGGTTCGTCGAGGTATTTTTGAAAATAGAAAATCCTATTACAAAATTGCATAAGAAGAACAAGAATTCTGTTTGGACCGAGAAATGTGTGGAATCATTTCGGAGGCTCAAGGAGCTATTGACGATAGCACCAATACAAAAGGTCCCTGACATGGACGTGGACTTCTTGGTATGCATTGACGCATCCAAGGAAGGCTTAGGCAAAGTCTTGATGCAATATGGTCGAGTGATCACTTACATCTCGATAAAGTTGAGAAGGCATGAGGATAAATATGCGACGCACGATTTGGAGTTGTTAGCCATTGTATATGTCTTAAGATTTTGGAGACATTACCTTATTGGATGAAAATTTGAACTAAAAACAGACCATTGAGGACTACAGCACATCTTTACGCAAAGTGACTTGAACGCATGACAACGACGTTGGTCAAAATTGCTTAGCGAGTACAATTTTGAGATTACTTACATAAAGGGAATAGTGAATAAATTGGTTGTTGCATTGAGTCAGAGACCGTGCATATTTTCGGTGATGCCTCTTCAGACGAATCTACATGAAAATATTCTAACTTTACAATGCGACAATGACTGGTACAAAGAGGTCAAGGATTTTTATCGGACAAAACACAATGATGGTACCAATATTTTAAGGACTTACAATGGACGACGACAATTTATTGAGATTTAAAAATTGAATTTACATACCACTGAATGAAGAGTTGAGGAGTTTGATCCTAAACGAGGCTCACAGAGAAGTGTACATGGCTCACCCAGGAGTCAGGAAGATGAGGTCAGACCTTAAACTCTTATTCTTCTAGAAAGGAATGAAGGCAAACATAGTCAATTACATGGAAATATGTCTAGAATGTCAGTAGGTGAAGGCTGAACATCGACATCCAGTAGGATTACTATAGCCACATGCTATTTCAAAATTGAAATGTGAGGTCATTTCGATGGATTTCATTGTTCGAGTGCCACTGACAGCAAGTAGACATGACTCAATTTTTGTGGTAGCCAACACTCTGATGAAGAGTGCTCATTTTATTCTTGTGCATACGACGTATCAAGCACCTAACATAGCTATATTTTTCATCATTGATATTTTGAGTCTTCATGGCATGCCTAAGAGGATTATATCTTATTGAGGATCGGTGTTTACTGGATGATTTTGGACTAGTTTCCAAGAGGCCTTGGGAACCCAACTTAACTTTAGTACTGCGTATCACCCAAAGATAGAAAATAAAAACAAATGAACAAACCAAATCTTGCAGGAAATGTTGCACATGTAGGTGATGGACTAACAGAATTGTTGGGAGGAATTCTTGCCACTGGTAGAATTCGCATATAACAATAGTTATCAAAGCACCACTAAGATGGCGCCTTTCGAGTTTCTTTACGGGAAACCATGTCGAACACCTTTGAGTCAGGATCAGCTTGAGGATAGGGTATTGGTGGGACCAGAAGATATCCAAGAAATGGAAGATCAAATGAAAACAATAAGACAAAGGATCAAGGCAGTGCAGGATCGACATAAGATTTATTTCGATGCGCATCATGTTGACCGTATTTACGAATTTGGCGATCGATTCTTCTTGCGGATGAAACCCAATAAGAGTTTGATCAATTTTGGAAAGGGTGCTAAAATATCTCCTAGGTTCATGGGACCCTTCGAGATTGTGGAAAAGAAGGGGCCCATGTCCTATCGACTATCCTTTCCTGATTCTTTGAGGTGTATGCACGATGTTTTTCATGTATCTATTTTGAGACATTATATTAGTGATCCTACACATGTTATTGACATGAGTTCCTTGCAGGTATATGATGAGGGTGCATTCAAAGTGGAGCCAATCTGCATCCTGGACCATCGCATTCAACAACTATGGCATCGAACAGTAGATCAGGTCAAGGTCTAGTGGGACAACTATAGTCCGCACTCAGTGAACTGGGAGGATGCATATGATATGTGTCAGTAGTTTCCATTTTTGTTTGATAGATAGACTTATGATATTGTGATAAACTTTATTTTGGCACTTATATGTTGTGAAACTTAGGGACAAATTTTAGACCAAGAGGGGGTGTATGTAACATCTCGCTCTTACGTGCACTGAGTGAACTTATTCTTTGAGGACACTTGCTTGCAAGTGATATAGGTTATTATACTATTGTTCGTTTGGAATATGATTATGAAATATTATGGATTTGATGATATGTTATTTTGTTGTATTTACATAGACAAGTGCTCTTGACTGGGTTCTCCTTAGTGTGCATGACTTTGGACATTGAGGATGCAGAGGCATCGATGAAATCCCTTGGACTTTGGATCGAGTCAGGGAGTGGACAATTAGGGTTTGAATGTTGTTGATGTGACATATGTAAATATGATTATATGTTATGATGACTGACTATTATTTCTAACATGATTCGTGTATGGATGCAGGCTGACTATAGCTTGGAAACCAGACACACATGTGGAGTAGAGGGGTCATGCACGACAACCAAATACTAGAGGGAGAGGTGTGGTAGCATCCCTGCCACAGCCTACTAGCACTCCCATCGTGGCTCGAACTATAGGTTAATGATTACCTAGTTTGAGAAGACCCACTATGTCATGAGGGCAGACTGTGACAGTCGCTTATGATGGTTCTAAGGGCCACACAATAAGGCGGGGGCCTTATTCCTTAGAGTCCATTAGTCTCCCACAAGATCACCTGATGGAGTATTGACTCCATGGATTTGACATCTACCAAAGTTAGTCAAGAGGTGAGTGAAACCCTTAGAGCATGTAGTGTGTCTTGAAGGGCACGTCGCGCAAATAAAACAGAAGGAGGCGAGTGGCACCATTGGAGCACGTAGTGCATCCTGAAGGGCACATCGTGCAAGGAAAAAGGAAAGAAGCAAGTGGCACCCTTGGAGCACGTAGTGCATCCTAAAGGGCACATCGTGCAAGGAAAAAGGAAAGAAGCAAGTGGCACCCTTGGAGCACGTAGTGCATCCTGAAGGGCACGTCATGATTTTAACAGGTGAGTGAATCGACCTAGTCGGCCTTAAAATTAATGATGTGATAAGTGAGGTTTAAAAACAATTTTCCCTAATAAAAAAATGTCGCCCAACCTAGTGAAATTAAAACCTATGTCTAAGTAGAACATGTGGTAAAAAAAATTAATAATAAATAAACATGTAACAACAAGGGGGGATAAGAAATTCAAACTTCTTTATTAAAGTCAAAATTATAATGGAGGATTAAATTTTAAAAAGGGGTAGTGGTTGTTGTTTTTTTATCTACACTTGCTAAATTAATTTTTAATTAAAAAGGAGAAAGGGTAAATGGTTGTTTTATCTACACTTGCTAAATTAATTTTTAATTAAAAAGAAGAAAGGGTAAATGGTTGTTTTATCTACACTTGCTAAATTGATTTTTAGATAAAAAGGAAAAAGGGGGAAACTTAAGGAAAAGGGAAAACGTAAAGAAAAAGTTGAATGTCTAACTTAGTAAGGAATATTTCCTTTGGAACTTTCTAATTATGAACTCAACTAGGAATTAAGTAAGGCGTAAGTCATTTAAGAAGTGCAAGGGAATTTTGGGACACCGAGAATCATTTTTAGGAATTCTCTTAGGTGGATGAGGGAAATAGGAATATTTAATTAATTAATAAAATTGATTTTCTGGTGCAACTAAGTGATCGGGCGACATGTGTATGGGGGAGGTTTTTCGAAATTAATTAACTAAAAAATGAAATTAATGAGAATTTGGGAAACTAATTACTTAAAAACTCTATAAAAAGGATGGAGGAGGAGGAGTATGGATCTCATATTTTTTGTGTAACATTACACTGTTGAAATTTTACCTTGACTAAACTTTCTCTTGTGGGAGTTGGGATACCCAGCTGGGGTAACAAGTGGTAGCTCGACCTTGCGAGGCGAGTTGGGTGCTATCATTCTCTGGTATTGTGTTTGTGGCCCCTTTGCAGCTTGGGGGCATCAGGGGGAAGAAAAGTACCCCTAGTATTGGCTGGGAGGTACCAGTGAAGTCACATCGGTTGGCAAGCGAGAGCTAGATGAAGCCCGCACGGGAAAATGACTCGGAGCTTTCACAATTGGTTACTGTATGCATGTGTATATTTGTATTGAATGGTAGTTTAATTTTTTTTCTGCGCCTTCAGTATTGTACTTCTACTGTGTTAAATATTATGTTTTATTCAGCATAACACTATCCAGAGATTTCATTTTTATCTTCATCAATTGTCTTGATGAGCCCAACGTTTTGTGATCAAAGAAATTAAAGTCATTCCATCCTTATGCTCACTGTATTTTGATTTGATTTCCCATGGAGAACCCAACCTTTGATTGCAATGACTTCTTTGAGTTTTTTTTATTGGTTTATACGAAGAAAAATAGTGTCTTATATTTTGTCCCTTATCCCTTTAGTTATTAGTTCGTGCCTGAGAAATCGGCCAAGAGTTGAATCAACAGTCATCACTCCGGTGTTTAAAAACCTATAGATTAAAATGCCCTTCTTTCCTATGCATGGATAATAAGTGAAGGATAAATTCTCCCAGCTATCTATCCCTCACTTATATTTGCATTTTTTTCCTCTTATGATTAATCTCTAATATGTGCACCTTCCTTGTGAATGAGTATCCTTGTGTTTTGATTAACAAATCTCTACCTGCATTTTATTGATAAAACTCTACATTTGTGATTGATAAACCTATGAGTTTGAATGGCAATCCCTGCATTTAATTGATAAATCTTTGCCTATGTTTTATAGATAAAACTCTGTGTTTATGAATGCTAAACCTCTGAGTTGAATGACATTCCCTACGTTCTTGATTGATAAATATCTACCTGCGTTTTCAAATGATTAATCTCAACGTATTGAATGAATGTCTCTTTGTTTGTCTGTTTGTGCTCGGCATTTTTCTTTCCTATGCCAAGTGTCTTAACTCCCACACTCAGTGATTTAATTCCCTTGTTTCTCTGGGTATTAGCATGGAAACCCTGGGCAATTTTTCTTGGTGATATTACACAGCAATATTTATTGTATCACACGACAATATTTATTGTATTACACATCAATATTTATTGTATTACACAACAATATTTATTGTATGACACAACAATATTTATTGTATTACACAACAATATTTATTGTATTAAAACAACGATATTTATTGTATTAAAACAACAATATCATATTTTCGCTCAGCAATATCATTTTAGCTTCATTTTGTTAG
>JZKD02S1994765.1:209811-240788 GCA_000966675.3 Picea glauca
TCATCTCTATTATCTTGTTTAGAGTTTTGATCCACACTCACATATTTTGTACATTGTGTGTACTTAGTTTCTTATGTTATTTTAAGGATTTGGTACATAACAATGTGCATTAAATAATTATGCATTTACTTTTGTAGGATCCTATTTCGAGATCAAGTTTAGATGCATAGGATATTCCACTAGTCCAACCTATACAAAGATGTAATAATTTATTATCTGAAGCAATATATTTCATGCATAAAATAGATGAAACTGGAGAGGAACTTTACCATGCCATCTTATAGAAATGATCTTGGGTTAGTGACACTTCACCATCAATTGGATCTCTTTTGTGACACCCTAGTAGTATGTGTTTGTTCAAAATATAAGTGTTTAGTTTGAACAGTCATCATGTCACATTGTCCCATTATCTTAATGACCAACTACCCCAAGTTGACAATTTAATACCTCCCAATATCGTAAAGGATCCATAGTCAATATAAAAAAGACATCTAGTAACACTTTCATATGTTCCTTGTTTGAAAATTTGGAAGTCAAATTAATTGTGTTTCATTTAAATTTGACCAACCTATGTCATGTTCATTCAACCAAGTGTTATATTGATCCAAAGTACAATATCAATATTACCCAAAGTTTCTCTACTAGGAGACCAAAAACGTTTTACAAGCAGAGAGAAACAATTTCCAAGTTCAAACCAAGGTCAGTTCAATTGTTAGAGGGTATCAAGGATTTATCTCTTCTCATCCAATTGTAGATTAAATACAAAATCTATCATAATCACACTTTGTATGGTTGGGACTGAAATCTCCTTGTGTGGTAACAATTATATGATTTCCGAGTCTAAAATGGAAATTGCAAATATTGGATTGTTTATCCTTCACATGTGTTCATTCCTCCCAAATAGTCAATAATACTTATGTTGTTTTGTGGTCTTATTTATACTTATTCTAATTACTTGAATGTTGAATTCAAACTTAACATTTCCATATATAGTATGGACATGAATGGTCATGCTTTCAAAAAAATTGGCAAGAAGAATCTGTTATATATCGATGGTCATCATTACACTTAGGGAAACATTGCAAGGTTCATAAATAGTTGTAGTTGCTCATTTCCCAATGAATATTGTTTTTTTGAGGAATACTCCGTTGAAAAAGAGTTCTTTAAAAAAAGGAAGGTATAAATATTTGTTGGTATGCATGTAATATATGGTATGTCTCCTAATGACAAGTTATCAATAAACTATATTTTTTTAATCCCACCAATCACACCTCAAAAGTAGCTTGTTGATTTGTAAATTGTTATGGATATTCCATTGAACCAATTCATCACAACAAATCTAATAAAATACTAAAATATTTACTGTAAAGGTTAATTTCCTTTAGATCACAGATTCTTTAATTGTTGGGTTTCTGCTTAAATGTATGAAATAGATTTAATGTGGAAAATAGAGAACATAAATAAAAACTCGTACACCATCTACAAATAAACACATGATATAACCTGGGAAACCCAATATGGGAGAAAAAATGACTAGAAGGTGATGTCTCTCTTTCATGTTTTCTTCAAATGCAAGTAAAAAGAAAGAGGCAGTCTCTCTGGAGTTGCCTTTGACATTGTGGCTTGTATGGCTTCTATAGAATATCTCCTCCTATGTTATGCACTAAAAATACCACTCATAGGTGCTCTGTGTTGAATTTTTGTAATCATGGTCGGCCTTCATAATGTATATTTTTGGTCTTGGAATATTTGTAAAGCATATTTAAATGCTCGAGGCAAGAGAAAAATTATTTTTTAGTCAACTCCTCCCTCGGAATTTTAAGAGGGAAAGTTTGAATTTGTAAAAATGTTTTTTTGGCTCCAAGTTGTACAAGTCGTCCCTCCTCCAGGTCAAGTCGGTGATAGTATTAAAGATAACCCAGAGTAAATTCAAGCCCAACAGAATTGACAAGTCGGCCCCAAAACTGAGTGACAAATTGGTATAAATAAAGGCATTATTCTCCTCATTTACACACAACAATTCTCCTTCCTCATAAGAGCAATTACAGCTACAAAGCTTCGTTGGTTTCTGGAGAAACTAGGAATTTCAAGAAAGATCTCTTGATATCTGTTTTCATTATTATTTCTACTCTCTCTAGTTCACACATGTGACATCTCTCTCTCTATCTATAATGTGCATCTTTATGTATCTTGTAATGTCTCTCGTGTGTGCAACTTCCTATGATGTTGTTGAAACTACTACTATATACGCTAGGGTTTTACTTGGAGGTTGAAACCAGGTTATAAGTGTTTCTCTTTTTGTACAAAGAATTTATATGTTATGAAGGGTTGTTAGGTTTTCCCCCTAGTGGGTTTTCCCAGGGTAAATCTTGTGTCTTTTTGTGATATCTAATTTTCTACTTTTCTATTGTGTTTATATGGTTGAATTTATGAAGTGTAATTGATTAATGATATATTGAAAAGTAAAAAGGATGAGATCATTAGAATTAATTATTAGTATTTCAGAAATATTGTACCTAGATCTATTGTTCTAGGAATTTCAAAATGGTTTCAAAGATTTGGTGAAGAAAAGAACTCTAAGATCTCAATCAAAGAAAGGTCTATCTCCAAGAAGACCCTTCTTCATATAATCTTATCTTATGGCTTCCTCCATGAAATCAAAGAACAATCTAGAAGGGGCGTCAAACATCAGAGCATGGAAAACCAGGATTGACCTTATCCCGACCAAGAACAAATTTATGGATGTGGTGAAAGGAAAGATTATAGAATGAGAAGATAATGCAGGAAAGGAGAAGTTTAAAGAGAATGATATCACTATTATGAGTCTCATTGTGGACTAAATCAGAGATCATTTTATTCCTTATATATCAAATCTAGATGCATCAAAGAAAATGTATGATGCCCTAACCAATCTATTTACAGTACATAATGTTGGTCAAGTTATGAGTCTAAAGAATGAACTTCATGCTGCTAAAATGAAAAAATATGATATTGCATCATTTTGTTTTGTAAATATCTCCCATCTAAGAGGTCAAATTCAAGCTATCGATGAATCCATTCCTGAAAGAGAGATCATGATTAATGCTCTTAATGGTATACCTAGATCATGGGATGCATTTGCATCAAGTATAAAAACAAGAAAGGAATTCCCTACCTTTGAAGAACTATGGACTTGTTTCACCCAAGAAGATTCAAGGATCATGTCAAGAGAAAGAACCCAAAATGAATAATACTCGCATTCCTATGCAACAATATTCAAGAGAAATGGAGGCGAGAAGAAATTTGATTCTTGAAACAAGAATTTTGGAGGAAGGCCTAATCAAAAAAGGAAGAAAGGCTTGTCAAAGGTTCAATGTTATGGTTGTCATAAATTTGGACATTACAAAAGTGAATGTATTGAACTAGAAAAGAAGAGGAAAGGAAAGCATCATGCTTCCGCAGCTGATGTGAATGATGAAGAACCTTCAAAGAAAAGAAAGAAAGAAAACTCAGATTTCTTTTATTTCTTAGCACTAACAGGATCTACTAATGATGATTATGATATGTGAATAATAGATAGTGGTACTTCTAGACACATGACAGGTGATCATGAAAATATCATAAGAATAAGGGAGAAAATGATATCTCAGAAAGTGGATCTTGGAGACAATCACTCTTATACAATGAAGGGCATTGGGAAAGCATCTATTGAGATAGAATCAGGTAACAATGTACATCTCAACAATGTTCTATATGTACTAGGTTTGAAAATTAATTTGGTTTCCATTTCTTGTTTAGAATATAAAGGAGATTGAATAGCATTTGTTGATGGGAAAGTACTTGTATGGCCCAAGCATTCAAGTATAGATAATGCTAGAATTATTGGAAATCATGAAGGAAGATTATATAAACTCTTAGGTCAAAGTGCCCAATCCCTTTTACATGATGAACTCAATCCTAGTGTTCATTATGGCATATAAGGTATGCTCACCTTCATTATCAATCACCTCCATGTCTAAAAAAAATGGTTGTAGGCATACTAGAATTGCAACCAGTACATGAAGGTGTTTGCAGAGGTTGTGCACTTGAGAAGAATGTTAAAAGGCCATTCCCAAGCAGTGAAAATAGATCTAAGGAGATATTGAACTTAATAAACTCACATGTATGTGGTCCTATTCCTATGAAGTCCCTAGGAGGATCTCTTTAATGTGTAACATTTATTGATTACTTCTAACGAAAAACTTGGATGTACCTATTGAAGACAAAAGATGCAGTATTTGACAAGTTTCAAGAATTCAAGGCTGAAGTGGAAAACTTGATAGGTAAGAATATAAAGACTCTAAGGTCTAATAATGGAGGAAATTACACCTTCAAATAGATTATTTCCTTTTGTAAATTATTTGGTATTAAGAGGAGTTGAATGTCCCACATAATCCTCAATAGAATGGCGTAGTAGAAAGGAAGAACAAATCTATTAAAGAATATTTTAAGGAAGTGATGAATGGTCAAAATGTATCCACATTCCTATGGGGAGAAGAAGATATGGTATATGTATATGTTAAAAATAGAAATAATCATCATATATTGAAATACATGACTCCAGAAGAAATCTTTTCTGGAAAGACGCCAAGTGTTGAACTTCTAAGGATGTTTGGTTTTCCTATTTATATTCAAGACCCCAAGGACAAAAGAAAGAAGTTGGAACCTTCAGGATAGAAGGGAATAATCATTAGATATAATGCATAATCAAAAGCCTATAGAATCTATATTCCAAGACAAAAAAAAGTTGAAGTCAACCAGGACATGAATTTTAATGAAACATTTGGTTATAGAAAATCCATAGAAGATTCCATGGACTCCAATGATGAAGATGAACATGAATATATCAAAGAAGAAATTATAGGTTCTCCAAATCATCCTAATGATGAACCAGAAGGGCCTATTGAGTAGGTGGAACCAGTTCCTGAACTCAGAAAAAGGTCATCATGTGATGCAGGAGCATCACTCCACATCAGCAGCGTGCCAGCCAGCCAGCACATCCAACACGCATTTAATGGAGAAAGGGAGAGGCGCAGCCTCTCAATTTTGAAATTTGAAATTTCAATAAATTTTGTAAGGTTGTAAGAGCTGACCACGCATCTGTTCAGGAAGTGGTTGAGGTTTCCTTAAATAGTAGTCTGTGGCAAGTCCAGGATGTAGTAAGGACTAGGCATCCATTTATGTAATGTAGCTGTAGGAGCCGCTCTGTGATAGCCATAGCTCAGAGACGGTGGTTGAGGATAAGCTCATGGGAGCCCTCATTTTGTAAAAAGAAATTAGAGTAGAGAGATAGGAGGAGAGACCAAAGAAGAGAGGTTGATAGAGAGAGAGAGAGAGAGAGAGATGAGACTTGTTACAATCCAGCCTTTGTAAACACCTTGTATAGGCATTTCTGGATTAATAGAAATGCAGTTTTTCCTGCATATTCTTGTTCATGTGTTTACGTTTCAGGAATGAATGTTGTAGACACAGGTGATAGATAGATTTTACTATCTGTTTGTGAGTTTGTCGATTTCTATCTAGGTTATTTAGGCTGTGCAAGGGGTGCACAATAGAACAGAGGAGGTTTTGTAGCCAGCGCAAGGAGTGTGTATCTAAATCTCTCGTTTGAGATCAGAGGAGAACTTTCTAGGCAGGAACACCAGGAGAATTCACAACTCAGGAGAAACCTCAAAGTTACTGAACACTCTGGAGGTGAAGATTGTGCAATGAAAGCACGGAGAGAAGACAGAAATATTGAAGGTTCTGTAAAACTCTGCTAGGAGGGCATTGAACACGTGCATAGAGTACACAGGAGGGACTCTATTTTGAGTTCAGAGAGAAGAGAAGTGTCATAGGAGGAGACACTCACAGGGTTGTTGAATACTCTATAGGCTTTGCAAGGTGTGCATCAAGCAGAAGAACGTCGGGTGGGCATAAGGAGTTTTCTTTTCCAGAAAACTTCTCGAATCTGAGTTATTCGAGATCCTAGAATGCAAAGTGTGCATAGGAGTAAATCTCTAAGAGGATGAAGCTCTGAAGGGACAGCATTTCTATAATGTAGACAAGACCCAAAGGAACCAGGCTCACAAGAGGAAGTGTCGAAGGTCGAGACCTTTGAGACTTAGAAAATCCTTTAAGTCAAAAATCCAAGAAGCATAGGAGGAAGAGCACAGCTACCATTGGATCGGTGTTGGGAGGAAATATTTGGAATATTGAATCTACATCCAGGTAGCTAGAGGAGAGCACGCAAGGAGTATAGATCCGAACCTTCAGATCTAGCACCAATACCCGACAATTGTTGGATCAGGCAAAGGAACATGGGGTTTAAAACCTTGGATATCCACAAATTCAGGAATCGGAAGTTGGAGGAGCAGAGGAGGTTGCACCCCATACTTGCAATTGTCGAGATCATGAAATCATGCCAGCCGTCGAATCTGGAGCATAGTGGCCGGATAGCCACTAGATCAAGGATATGTGCACAGGGTTTAGTCCCTGGGAGGTGCACAGGAAAAAGGATATGGGTCGTCAGATATAGCACCAAGGACTGATAGCCATCGGATCTGGGAGAAGGTGTGAGGGGTTTAATCCCTGGGAAGCCGCACAGAAGGGTGGAATGGATGGCAGAAACTTCGAGGGAGAAGCATCGATTTGTCATGAGCCGTCAGATCCAGAAAAGTTGCATGAGGTTTAAACCTCGTAACACCATAAGGAAGAGGACTTGTCAAGTCCCGAAAGCATCGGGACCATCCATTTTGGAGGACAGGTGGCAGAGATCTAGATCATTTTGCAAATTCTAGTCTCGCGAGCAGGGAGGCAGAGTTATTTTCACTTCAAACCCCCAAGTCGTGAGATCACGATTCGACCTGAACCATCAATCGAGGAGGAAGGAGAGTCATGAGATTTGGTGCCTCACTAAATCGTGTATTAGGGTTTTGGAGGGTGAAGGAGTTTCACCTTCATCGCTAAAGTTGCGAAGTGACGAGCACCGAGGCCTTGCGCAAACACGTGTCACATCCATTAGGTGGGGACCACATGGTTGACAGGCGGGACAAACATAGAGCGCACATAAAAGGGGAAGTAGGCAACAGGTGGTGTGCACACGTCACCTTGGAAGGGGTCAACCCATCACTAACTTATCATGATTCGGGGTTTTGCAAAGGAGGAGCACGAGGGTTCAACACTCCAAATCGCGAAGTCACGCATTGTGAGTAGTGATAAAGGAGTCAACCCATCGCTGACTTATCGTGCTTCGGGATTTTGCAAAGGAGGAGCACGAGGGTTCAACACTCCAACTCATGAAGTCGCGAGTTGCGAGTAGTGCTAGCACTTAGCGCTAGTCGGTGGTTATGTGTGGAAGGCGCTAACAAGAAGGAGCCATACCCGTATCGCATCTCGGGTATCGGTGTTTGGATAAAGAGGAGTCGAGGGTCTTCGATGACTCATGAACTCACAATTTGCGAAAGGCGCTTGCTCTAAGGCTAGGTTGTGGTCACATGGAGATGTAAGGCTCGCACCTGGTGTTAAGTTGCGCAGGGAGGGTTTTCAAGAAGGATTTGTGGATTCGTTCAAAGGGTTCCAGTAGGAGCCCAAAGAGCCATTTCGGCTCAGAAGAAGATCGATCCAAAGACTGGGAGGTCGCATAACCCTGCTGAGGTAGGGGGTCTGCATCAAGTGGTATCAGAGCCACTTTCTGTCTATAGACTGCGGGCATAGGGAGGCAAAGTAGATAAAGAAAATACTTTGATACACACCAAGTGGTATTAGAGAAGATTTTTGTCTGTAGATTTCAAACAAGAGAGAAAGAGGAGATCGTTACTTTTTTCATAGACAAAAAAGAGACTGTGGGAGAAATTCTGGTAACATCAAGTGGAATCAGAAGCAGAGATTCATCTGTATACAACAGGTGAAAGAAGCAGGGTGTTAAAGCTCTATGGTGATTTTTGCAAGGTGTGCAGCAAATGATAGACAGTCGGGTGAGTTGTAGGAGGACATGGAGATGCTCTCAGATGTAGAGTGATCCATACACTTTCCAGGAGGGCAGGTGAAAGACGAAAATAGATACTAAAGGTCATGAACATGGTGGAAGAGGAGACCATCAGCAGCTGAGTGAAGCATATATTGACAAAGAACTCGTTGAGATAAGGGAGAGAGTGGAACAGTTGACATTGAAGATGCAGTAGGAGGCAAAAGTACACTGGAAGTATGAATGGCCTATGGACAGGAAATCCAAATGGCCTGTTCAAAATTTATTGGTCAGGAGATAATAACAAGAGTTGAGGAAGTGGCTAAGGTATGTTGAAAGCCTCAGTGACACAGAGTCGGTTTGCATCTGTGAGGTAGAAGTTGGACAAACCCTCAGTGATGAGGAGGAGAGATCGGTTTCAAATCTCATGGGCTGCCAGGAGGGCAGAGATGAATTTTTGAATTATTAGGTGGGAAATGGAATGAGATCACTAGAGGATCTCATAGACTGTCAAGAGGATAGCAACGAAAATTCATATTTCCATGTGGGAAATGGTATGAGATTAGCAGAGGATCTCATAAACTGCCAAGTGGGAAAAAGTGAACTTTTGAGATGCCAGGTGGGCAATGGGAAGAGATCAGTAGGAGGTCTCGCCTACTACCAGAGAAGCAGTGCTAAAAGTTTAGATTGCCAAGTGGGCAATGATATGGGATCACTATATCTCATAGAATGCCAAGTGGGCAGCAGAAAATTCCCAAATTGCCAGGTGGGCAGGGGAAAGGAGATGAGACTGTCTGAGAGTCTCACGGACTCTGTTGATATTTCATGTCAGCAAGGAGTGTTAATAAGTGAAGATTAATGTGGTTTTGTAGACCATGTGAATTAAGATGATGACAAGTTAAGAACTTGCACCATCTAGAAGGAGGATTAGAAGAGCATTCTGATGATTGGGGGAATTTGGGTATTCCTACCAGATAGCCCAATTGAGGCAAGAGCATGTGTTGCAGATGCAGCAACGGAAGGAGGATAGCCAACAGAGACTATCAAAGAAGAGGAAAAAATGGAGCAGACACTAATGTTTTCCCCTGTAGGAGAAGAAGAGCATTCAATCGAAATGCTCAAATTTTTCAGCCGAGAAGTTGAATAGGAGATGACTACAGCACTGAAGCCTGCAGCAGAAGAGCAAAAAGACAACACAGATTTTGTTGATCTGTGTGAAGAATTGGAAGCCCTGGAGATAAGGGTGATGGTGCAAAGCTTGCACATCCAACAGGCTAAGTGGGAAGAAGGTAGTGGAGCATACCAGCCCCAGGAGAAGCTGGAAGAAGTTGGAAGTATGCCAGCATGAGAAATGGCAGCAACAGAACTACCACAGGAAGAAGTTGAGCAGCAGTTCATTGAGAAGACTGCAGAGCTAGAGTTTGTAGGAGAGTGGCCACATAGTGTCACAAAGAGAGATAAAGATAGCAGGGGAGATCGAGCAGATCTGCCCATTGAGAAGACAGAAGTGTGGAAAAGAAGACAGCATAAAAAGACCCAACCACTGGAGCAGTTGGTCGAGGTAATTGAAGAAATCAGAAGGTTGATGTTGGGTTCAGCAGTAGAGACTGCTAACAATGAGAAGATGAGCAAAAGGGAACCTGCAAGAGCAACAGGGCAGTAGAAACAGCAACAGCAAAGCAGAGGAGTAGATGGACAGCTCTAAGGGAAAGTTTGGGATAAAGGTGGATTTCAACACAGGAGAAGAGGAGCTCATGATCAGGAGATCATGATTTTTCCAGCTGAGGAGTATGATATAAGAGCATCACTCGACATCAGCAGCATGCCAACCATCCAACACATCCAACACGCATTTAATGGAGAAAGGGAGAGGTGCAGCCTCTCAATTATGATATTTCAAATTTCAATAAATTTTGTAAGGCTATAAGAGCCAACCACGGATCTTTTCAGGAAGTGGTTGAGGTTGCCTTAAATGCTAGCCAATGGCAAGCCCAGGACGTAGTCAGGACTGGGCATCCATTTATGTAATGTAGTCATAGGATCCTCTCCGTGATAGCGCTAGCTCAGAGACGGTGGTTGAGGATAAGCTCATGGGAGCCCTCATTTTGTAAAAAGAAATTAGAGTAGAGAGATAGGAGGAGAGACCAGAGTAGAGAGATAGGAGGAGAGACCAGAGCAGAGAGGTCGAGAGAGAGAGAGAGAGAGAGAGAGAGAGAGAGAGTTGAGACTTGTTACAGTCTAGCCTTTGTAAACACCTTGTATAGGCATTTCTGGATTAATAGAAAATTAGTTTTTCCTGCATATTGTTGTTCATGTGTTTATGTTTTAGGAATGAATGTTTTAGACAAAGGTGATAGATAGATTTTACTATATGTTTGTGAGTTTTTCGATTTCTATATGGGTTCTTTAGGCTGTGAAAGGGGTGCACAACAGAGCAGAGGAGGTTTTGTAGCCAGCGCAAGGAGTGCGTATCTGAATCTCTCATTTGAGATCAGAGGAGAACGTGTCAGGCAGGCACACCAGGAGAATTCACAACTCAGGAGAAACCTCAAAGTTACTAAACACTCTGGAGGTGAATACTATGCAGCGAAAGAACGGTGAGAAGACAGAACTACTAAAGGTTCTATAAAAATCTTCCAGGAGGGAATTGAGTGCATGCATAGAGTGCACAGGAGGGACTCTATTTTTAGTTCAGAGTGAAGAGAAGTGTCATAGGAAGAGACGCTCACAGGGTTTTTGAATACTCTGTAGGCTCTGTAAGGTGTGCATTGAGAAGAAAAACATCGGGTGGGCATAAGGAGTTTTCTTCTCCAGAAAACTTCTCGAATCTAAGTTATTTGAGATCCTAGAATGAAAAGTATGCACAGGAGTAAATCTCCGAGAGGATGAAGCTCATAAGGGACAGTGTTTCTATAATGTAGACGAGACCCAAAGGAACTGGGCTCACACAAGGAAGAGTCGAAGGACAAGACCTTCGAGACTTAGAAAATCCTCTAAGTCAAAAATCCAAGAAGATCAGGAGGAAGAGCACAGCTACCATTGGATCGGTGTTGAGAGCAAAGATCTGGACTGTTGAATCTACGTCCAGGCAGCAGGAGGAGAGCATGCAAGGAGTATAGATCTGAACCTTCATATCTAGAGCCAATGCCCGACAAACGTTGGATCAGGCAAAGGCACACGGGGTTTAAACCCTTGGATATCCACACATTTAGGAATCGAAAGTTGGAGGAGTAGAGGAGGATGCACCCCATACTTGAAATTTCCAAGATCTCAAAATCACGCTAGTTGTCGGATCTGGAGCACAGTGGCCCGAGAGCCACTAGATAAAGGATACGTGCACAGGGTTTAGTCCCTGGGATGTGCACAGGAAAAAGGATTTGGGCCATCAGATCTATCACCAAGGACTGGTAGCCATCGGATCTAGGAGAAGGTGTGAGGGGTTTAATCCCTGGGAAGCTGCACAAAAGGGTAGAATGGATGGCAGAAACTTCAAGGGAGAAGCGTCAAGTTTCCATGAGCCATCAGATCCAGAAAAGGTGTGCGAGGTTTAAACCTCGTAATAGCAGAAGGAACAGGACTCGTCAAGTCCTGAAAGCATCAAGACCATCCATTTTGAAGGATAGGTGGCAGAGATCTGGATCAATTCGCAAATTCTAGTATTGTGAGAAGGGAGGTGGAGTTCTTTGTGCTTCAAACCCCTGAGTCGCAACATCACGATTCGACCTAAACCGTCGATCGAGGAGGAAGGAGAGCCATGATATTTGGCGCCTCACTACATCATGTATCAAGGTTTCGAAGGGTGAAGGTGTTTCAACTTGATCGCTAAAGTCTCAAAGTGTCGAGCACCAAGGCCTCGCGTAAACATGTGTCACATCCGTTAGGTGGGGACTGTGTGGTTGACAGGTGGTGCAATCATAGAGCGCACAGAAAAGGAGAAGTAGGCGACAGGTGGTGTGCACGTGTCACCTTGGAAGGGGTCAACCCATTGCTGACTTATCATGATTCGAGGTTTCGCAAAGGAGGAGCGCGAGGGTTCAACACTCCAACTTGTGAAGTCACAAGTTGTGAGTAGTGCTAAAGGATTCAACCCGTCGCTGACTTATTGTGCTTTGGGATTTCACAAAGGAGGAGCACGAGGGTTCAACATTCCAACTTGCGAAGTCGCGAGTTGCGAGTAGTGCTATCACTTACCCCTAGCCAGTGGTTATGTGTGGAAGACACTAACAAGGAGGAGCCATACCCATATCGCATCTCGGGTATTGGCATTTGGCGAAAGAGGAGTCGAGGGTCTTCGACTCATGAACTTTCAAGTTGCGAAAGGCACTTGTGCTAAGGCCAGGTTGTGGTTGCATGGATATGTAAGGCTCATGCCTGGTATTAAGTTACACGAGGAGGGTTTTCAGGAAGGACCTGTGGATTCATTCAAAGGGTTCCAGTAGGAGCCCGAAGAGCCATTTCAGCTCAAAAGAAGATCGATCCAGAGACCAGGAGATCGCAGAACCCTGTTGAGCTAGAGGGTCTGCATCAAGTGGTATGAGAGCCACTTTTTGTCTGTAGACTACGGGAAAAGGGAGGAAGATTAGATAAAGAAAATACTTTGATACACACCAAGTGGTATCAAAGCATATTTTTATCTGTAGATTTTAGACAAAAGAGAAAAAGGAGACCGTTACTTTGTTCACAGACAAAGGAGAGACGGTGGGAGAAATTCCGGTAACATCAAGTGGAATCAGAAGTAGAGATTCATTTGTATACAGCAGGTGAAAGAAGAAAGGTGTTAAATATCTGTGGTGATTGTTGCAAGGTGTGAAGCAAATGATAGACAGCTGGGCGAGCTGTAGGAGGACATGGAGATGCTCTCAGACATAGAGTGATCCATACGCTTGCCAGGAGGGCAAGTGAAAGATGGAAATGGATACTGAAGGCCATGAACATGGTGTAAGAGGAGACCACCAACAAATGAGTAAAGAATATATTGACAAAGAACTCGTTGAGATAAGGGTGAGAATGGAACAGCTGACATTGAAGATGCAACAGAAGGAAAAAGTACACTGGAAGTACAAATGGCCTCTGAACAGGAAATCTAAATGGCCTGTTCAAAAGTTGTTGACTAGGAAACAGAAACAAGAGTTGAGGAAGTGGCTGAGGTATGTTGAAAGCCTCAGTGACACAGAGCTGGTTTGCATCTATGAACCAGAAGTTGGACAAACCCTCAGTGATGAGGAGGAGAGATTAGTTTCAGATATCATGAGATGCCAGGAGGGCAGAGATGAATTTCTGAATTGCCAGGTGGGAAATGGAATGAGATCACTGGAGGATCTCATAGACTGTCAAGAGGACAGCAACTAAAATTCATATTTCCAGGTAGGAAATGGTATGAGATTAGCAGAGGATCTCATAAACTGCCAGGTGGGCAGAAGTGAACTTTCGAGTTGCCAGGTGGGAAATGGGAAGAGATTAGTAGGAGGTATCGCGTATTTCCAAGGGAGAAGTGCTGAAAGTTCAGATTACAAAGTGGGAAATGAGATGGGATCACTGGATCTCATACACTGTCAAGTGGGCAGCAGAAAATTCCCAAATTGCCAGGTGGACAGGGGAAAGGAGATGAGACTGTCTGAGAGTCTCACGGACTCTGTTGAAAGTTCATGTCAGCAAGGAATGTTGATAAGTGAAGATTCATGTGGTTTTGCAGACCATGTGAATGAATATGATGACAAGTTAAAAAGTTGCACCATCCAGAAGGAGGATCAGAAGAGCATTCTAATGATTGGGGGAATTTGGGTATTCCTACCAGATAGCCCAATTGAGGAAAGAGAATGTGTTGCGGATGCAGCAATAGAAGGAGGACAACCAACAAAGACTGTCAAAGAAGAGGAAGAAATGGAGCAAACATTGATGTTTTCCACTTCAGGAGAAGAAAAGCATTCAACCAAAATGCCCAAATTTTTCAGCCAGGAAGTTGAACAGGACATGACTATAGCACTGAAGCCTGCAGCAGAAGAGGAAGCAGATAGCATGGATTTTGTTGATCTTTGTGAACAATTGGAAGCCCTAGAGAGAAGGGTGATGGCACAAATCTTGCACATCCAACAATCTAAGTTGGAAGAAGCTAGTGGAGCATACCAGCCCCAAGAGAAGCTGGAAGAAGTTGGAAGTATGCCAATAGGAGAAATGGCAGCAGCAGAACTGCCACAAGAAGAAGTTGAGTAGCAGTTCAATGAGAATACTGCAGAGCTAGAGTCTGCAGCAGAGTGACCACTTAGTGCCACAAAGAGAGATAAAGATAGCAGGGGAGATCGAGCAGATCTGCCAATTGAGAAGACAGAAGTGCGGCAAAGAAGACTGCATACAAAGAACCAGCCACTGGAGTAGCTGGATGAGGTAATTGAAGAAATCAGAAGGTTGATGTTGATTTCAGCAGTAGAGACTGCCAGGAATGAGAAGCTGAGCAGAAGGGAACCTGCAAGAGCAACAGGAATGCAGCAGCAGCAATAGCGAAGCAGAGGAGCAGATGGACAGCTCCAAGGGAAATTTTGGGATCCAGGTGGATTTCAACACTAGAGAAGAGGAGATCATGATCAGGAGATCATGATTTTTCCAGCTGAGGAGTATGATGCAAGAGCATCACTCCACGTCAGTAGTGTGCCAGCCACCAGCAAATCCAACACACATTTAATGGAGAAAGGGAGAGGTGCAACCTCTCCATTTTGAAATTCGAAATTTCAATAAATTTGGTAAGCCTGTAAGAGCTGACCACGCATCTATTCAGGAAGTGGTTGAGGTTTCCTTAAATGGTAGCCTGCGGCAAGCCCAAGACATAGTCAGGACTGGGCATCCATTTATGTAATGTAGCCGTAGGAGCTGCTCCGTGATAGCGATAGCTCAGAGACGGTGATTGAGGATAAGCTCATGGGAGCCCTCATTTTGTAAAAATAAATTAGAGTAGAGAGATAGGAGGAGAGACCAGAGTAGAGAGGTCGAGAGAGAGAGAGAGAGCTAAGGCTTGTTACAGTCCAGCCTTTGTAAACACCTTGTATAGGAATTTTTGGATTAATAGAAAAGCAGTTTTTCCTGCATGTTGTTGTTCATGTGTTTATGTTTAAGGAATGAATGTTGTAGACATAGGTGATACATAGATTTTACTATTTATTTATGAGTTTGTCGATTTCTATCTGGGTTCTTTAGGTTGTGCAAGGGGTGCATAATAGAATAGAAGAGGTTATGTAGCCAGTGCAAGGAGTGCGTATCTGAAACTCTTATTTGAGATCAGAGGAGAACATGTCAGGAAGGCACACCAGGAGAATTCACAACTCAGGAGAAACCTCAAAGTTACTGAACACTCTGGAGGTGAAGACTGTGCAATGAAAGAATGGGGAGAAGACAGAACTACTGAAGGTTTTGTAAAACTCTGCCAGGAGGGCATTGAGCACATGCATAGAGTGCACAGGAGGGACTCTATTTGGAGTTTAGAGAGAAGATAAGTGTCACAGGAGGAGACACTCACAGGGTTGTTGAATACTCTGTAGGCTCTCCAAGGTGTGCATCGAGCAGAAGAATGCTAGGTGGGCGTAAGGAGTTTTATTTTCCAGAAAACTTCTCGAATCTGAGTTATTCGAGATCCTAGAATGCAAAGTGTGTGTAGGAGTAAATATCCGAGAGGAAAAAGGTTAGAAAATATAGAGTTTCTATAACATAGACGAGACCCAAAGCAACTGGGCTCACAAGAGGAAGAGTCGAAGGTTGAGACCTTCGAGACTTAGAAAATCCTGTAAGTCAAAAAGCCAAGAAGCTCAGGAGGAAGAGCATAGCTACCATTGGATTAGTGCTGGGAGGAAATATCTGGACTGTTGAATCTATGTCCAGGTAGGAGGAGGAGAGCGCACAAGGAGTATAGATCTGAACCGTTAGATCGAACGCAAATACTCGACAAACGTTGGATCAAGAAAAGGCACACGGGGTTTAAACCCTTGCATATCCACACATTCAAGAATCGGAAGTTGGAGGAGAAAAGGAGGTTGCACCCCATACTTCCAATCATTGAGATCATGAAATCATGCCAGTCATTAGATCTGGAGTGCAATGGCCCGAGAGGCGCTAGATCAAGGATACTAGCACAGGGTTTAGTCCCTGGGAGGTGCATAGGAAAAAGGATCTGGGCCGTCAGATCTAGCACCAAGGACCAATAACCGTCAGATCTAGGAGAAGGTGTGAGGGGTTTGATCCCTGGGAAGCCACACAGAAGGGTAGAACGGATGACAAAAACTTCGAGGGAGAAGCATCGAGTTTCTGTGAGCCGTCGGATCCAGAAAAGGTCACGAGGTTTAAACCTCATAACAGCAAAATTAAGAGGAATCGTCAAGTCCTGAAAGCATTGGGACCATCAATTTTGGAGGACAAGTGGCAGAGATCTGGATCATTTCGTGAATTCTGGTATCACAAGAGGGGAGGCGTAGTTATTTGCGCTTCAAACCCCCGAGTCGAGAGATCGCGATTCGACCTGAACTGTCGATCAAGGAGGAAGGAGAGCCATGAGATTTGGCACCTCTCTACATCGTGTATCGGGGTTTTGGATGGTGAAGAAGTTGCACCTTGATCGCTAAATTCATGAAGTGTCGAGCACCAAGGCCTCGTGTGAACATGTGTCACATCCATTAGGTGGGGACCACATGGTTGACAGGTGGCGCAAACATAAAGCGCATAGAAAAGGGGAAGTAGGTGACAGGTGGCATGCACGTGTCACCTTGGAAGGGGTCAACCCATCGCTGACTTATCGTGATTCGGGGTTTTGCAAAGTAGGAGCATGAGGGTTCAACACTCCAACTCACAAAGTCACGAGTTGTGAGTAGTGCTAAAGGAGTCAACCCATTGTTGACTTATCATGCTTCGGGATTTTTCAAAGGAGGAGCATGAGGGTTCAACACTCCAACTCGTGAAGTTGTGAGTTTCGAGTAGTGCTAGCACTTAGCCATAGCCAGTGGTTATGTGTGGAAGGTGCTAACAAGGAGGATCCATACTTGTATCACATCTTGGGTATCGGCATTTGGAGAAAGAGGAGTCAAGGATCTTCAACTCACGAACTCGCGAGTTGTGAAAGGCACTTGTGCTAAGGCCAGGTTGTGGTCGCATGGAGATGTAAATCTTCTGCCTAGTGTTAAGTTGCGCATGGCAGGTTTTCAAGAAGGACCTGTGGATTCATTCAAAGGGTTCCAGCAGGAGCTCAAAGAGCCATTTCGGCTCAGAAGAAGATCGATCCAGAGATCGGGAGGTCGCAGAAGCCTGCTGAGGTAGGGGGTCTGCATCAAGTGGTATCAAAGCCACTTTCTGTCCGTAGACTATGGGAAGAGGGAGGCAGATTAGATAAAGAAAATACTCAAATACACACTACGTGGTATCAGAACAGATTTTTGTCTGTAGATTTCAGACAAAAGAGAAAGAGGAGACCGTTACTTTGTTCATAGAAAAAGGAGAGACGGTGGGATAAATTCTGGTAACATCAAGTGGAATCAGAAGCAAAGATTCATCTGTATATAGAAGGTGAAAGAAGAAGGGTGTTAAAGCTCTGTGTTGATTGTTACAAGGTGTGCAGAAAATGATAAACAGTCGGGAGAGCTATAGGAGGACATGGAGATGCTCTCAGATGTAGAGTGATCCATACACTTGCTAGGAGGTCAGGTGAAAGACGGAAATGGCTACTGAAGGATGTGAACGTGGTGGAAGAGGAGACCACCAGTAGATGAGTAAAGTAGAGATTGACAAAGAACTCACTAAGATAAGGGCGAGAATGGAACAGTTAACATTGGAGATGCAACAGGAGGCAAAAGTACACTGGAAGTATGAATGGCCTCTAAACAGGAAATCCAAATGGTCTGTTCAAAAGTTGCTGGCCAAGAAATAGCAACAAGAGTTGAGGAAGTGGTCGAGGTATGTTGAAAGCCTCAGTGACACAGAGATGGTTTGCATCTGTGAGCCAGAAGTTGGACAAACCCTCAGTGATGGGGAGGAGAGATCGGTTTCAGCTCTCATGGGATGCTAAGAGGGCAGAGATGAATTTTCAAATTCCCAGGTGGGAAATGGAATGATATCACTAGAGGATCTCATAGACTATCAAGAGGATAGCAACAAAAATTCATATTGCCAGGTGGGCAATGGTATGAGATTAACAGAGGATCTCATAAACTGCTAGGTGGACAGAAGTGAACTTTCGAGTTGCCAGGTGGGAAATGGGAAGAGATCAGTAGGAGGTCTTGTGTACTGCTAGGGGAGCAGTGATGAAAGTTCAAATTTCCAAGTGGGAAATGAGATGGGATGAATGGGTCTCATAGACTGCACAGTGGGCAGCAAAAAATTCCCAAATTACCAGGTGGGTAGGGGAAAGGAGATGAGACTGTCTGAGAGTCTCATGGACTCTATTGAGAGTTCATGTTAGCAAGGAGTGCTAATAAGTGAAGATTCATGTGGTTTTGTAGACCATGTGAATGAATATGATGACAAGTTAAAAACTTGCACCATCCAGAAGGAGGATCAGAAGAGCATTCTGATGATTGAGGGAATTCGGCTATTCCTACCAAATAGCCCAATTGAGGCAAGAGCATATGTTGCGGATGTAGTAACAGAAGGAGGACAGCCAATAGAGACTATCAAAGAAGAGGAAGAAATGGAGCAGACACTAATGTTTTCCCCTGTGGGAGAAGAAGAAGAGCATTCAACCGAAATGATCAAATTTTTCAGCCGGGAAGCTGAATAGGAAATGACTACAGCATTGAAGCCTGCAGCAGAAGAGGAAGCAGACAGTATGAATTTTGTTGATCTGTGTGAAGAATTGGAAGCCCTGGAGAGAAGGGTGATGGTGTAAATATTGCACATCCAACAAGATAAGTTGGAAGAAGGTAGTGGAGCATAGCAACCCCAGGAGAAGATGGAAGAAGTTGGAAGTATGCCAGCAGGAGAAATGGCAGCAGAAAAACTGCCATAGGAAGAAGCTGAGAAGTAGTTTAGTGAGAAGACTGCAGAGCTGGAGCCTATAGCAGAGTGGCCACTTAGTTCCATAAAGAGAGATAAAGATAGCAGGGGAGATCGAGTAGATCTTCCCATTAAGAAGATAGAAGTGGGACAAAGAAGACTGCATACAAAGGCCCAGCCACTGGAGTAGATGGACGAGGTAATTGAAAAAATCAGAAGGTTGATGTTGAGTTCAGCGGCAGAGACTGCTAGCAAGGAGAAGCTGAGCAGAAGGGAACCTGCAAGAGCAGCAAGGAAACAGCAGCAACAACAGCGAAGCAGAGGAGCAGATGGATAGCTCCAAGGGAAAGTTTGGGATCCAGGTGGATTTCAGCACTAGAGAAGAGGAGCTCATGATCAGGAGATCATGATTTTTCTAGCTGAGGAGTATGATGTAGGAGCATCACTCCATGTCAACAGCATGCCAGCCAACTAGCACATCCAACACGCATTTAATGGAGAAAGGGAGAGGCACAGCCTCTCCATTTTGAAATTTGAAATTTCAATAAATTTTGTAATGCTGTAAGAGACGACCATGCATCTATTCAGGAAGTGGTTGAGGTTGCCTTAAATGGTAGCCTGCGGCAAGCCCAGGATGTAGTCAAGACTAGGCATCCATTTATGTAATGTAGCCGTAGGAGATGCTCCATGATAGTGATAGCTCAAAGACATTGGTTGAGGATAAGCTCATGGGAGCCCTCATTTTGTAAAAATAAATTAGAGTAGAGAGATAGGAGGAGAGACCAGAGCAGAAAGGTCTTGAGAGAGAGAGAGAGAGCTGAGACTTGTTACAGTCCAACCTTTGTAAACACCTTGTATAGGAATTTCTGGATTAATAGAAAAGCATTTTTTCCTGCATATTGTTGTTCATGTGTTTATGTTTCATGAATGAATGTTGTAGACATAGGTGATAGATAGATTTTACTATCTATTTGTGAGTTTGTCGATTTCTATATGGGTTCTTTAGGCTATGCAAGGGGTGCACAATGGAACAGAGGAGGTTCTGTAGCCAGCACAAGGAGTGTGTATCTGAATCTCTCATTTGAGATCAGAGGAGAACGTGTCAGGAAGGCACATTAGGAGAATTCACAACTCAGGAGAAACCTCAGAGTTACTGAACACTCTGGAGGTGAAGACTATGCAACGAAAGCACAGGGAGAAGACAGAACTATTGAAGGTTCTGTAAAACTCTTCCAAGAGGGCATTGAGCGCGTGCATAGAGTGCACAAGAGGGAATCTATTTCATGTTCATAGATAAGAGTAGTGTCGCAGGAGGAGACACTCATAGGGTTGCTGAATACTCTGTAGGCTCTGCAAGGTGTGCATCGAGAAGAATAACATCGGGTGGGCGTAAGGAGTTTTCTTTTCCAGAAAACTTCTCGAATCTGAGTTATTCGAGATCCTAGAATGCAAATTTTGCGCAGGAGTAAATCTTCGAGAGGACGAAGCTCAGAAGGGACAGCATTTCTATAACACAAATGAGACCCAAAGGAACCCGTGTCACAAGAGGAAGAATCGAAGGTCGAGACCTTCGAGACTTAGAAAATCCTCTAAGTCAAAAATCCAAGAAGCTGAGGAGGAAGAGCATTGCTACCATTGGATCGATGTTGGGAGGAAAGATCTGGACTATTGATTCTATGTCCAGGCAGCAGGAGGGGAGAAGGCAAGGAGTAAAGATATGAACCGTCAAATCTAGCGCCAATACCCAACAACTGTTGGATCAGGCAAAGGCACACAGGGTTTAAACCCTTGGATATCCACACATTTAGGAATCAGAAGTTGGAGGAGTAGAGGAGGCTGCACCCCATACTTGCAATCACTGAGATCGCGAAATCATGCCAGCTATCAGATCTGGAGCGCAGTGGCTCGAGAGTTGTTGGATCAAGGATACGTGAATGGGGTTTAGGCCCTGGGAGGTGCACAAGAAAAAGGATCTAGGCCATCAGATCTAGCACCAAGGACCGATATTCATCGAATCTGGGAGAAGGTGCGAGGGGTTTAATCCCTGGGAAGCTGCACAGAAGGGTAGAACGGACGAACGAAACTTTAAGGGAGAAGTGTCGAGTTGTCATGAGCCGTCGAATCAAGAAAAGATGCGTGAGGTTTAAACCTCATAACAGCAGAAGGAAGAGGACTCGTCAAGTCCTGAAAGCATCGGGACCGTCCATTTTGGAGGACAAGTGGTAGAGATCTGGATCATTTCGTGAATTCTAGTATCGCGAGTGGGGAGGCGGAGTTCTTTGCACTTCAAACCCCCGAGTCGTGAGATCGCGATTCGACCTGAATCGTCGATCAAGGAGGAAGGAGAGCCATGAGATTTGGCACCTCGCTACATAATGTATCGGGGTTTTGGAGGGTGAAGGAGTTCCACCTTGATCGCTAAAGTCACAAAGTGCCGAGCACCGAGGCCTCGCGTGAACACGTGTCACATCCATTAGGTGGGGACCGCATGGTTAATAGGTGGCGCAAACATAGAGCGCACAGAAAAGGGGAAGTAAGGGACAGGTGGCGTGCACGCGTCACCTTGGAAGGGGTCAACCCATCGCTGACTTATCGTGATTCAGGGTTTCACAAAGGAGGACACGAGGGTTCAAGACTCCAACTCGTGAAGTTGCGAGTTGCGAGTAGTGCTAAAGGAGTCAACCCATCACTAACTTATCATGCTTCAAGATTTTGTAAATGAGGAGCACGAGGGTTCAACACTCCAACTCATGAAGTTGCGAGTTGCAAGTAGTGCTAGCACTTAGCCCTAGCCGGTGGTTATGTGTGGAAGGAACTAACAAGGAGGAGTCATACTTGTATTACATCTTGGGTATCGGCGTTTGGAGAAAGAGGAGTCGAGGGTCTTCGACTCACAAACTCGTGAGTTGCGAAAGGCACTTGCGCTAAGTCCAGGTTGTGGTCACATGGAGATGTAAGGCTCACGCCTGGTGTTAAGTTGCGCAGGGCGATTTTTCAAGAAGGACCTGTGGATTCATTCAAAGGGTTCCAGTAGGAGCTCGAAGAGCCATTTCGGCTTATAAGAAGATCGATCCAAAGACCGGGAGGTCGCAGAACCCTGCTGAGGTAGGGGGTCTACATCATCATGGCTTAAATCCACCTTGCAAGAAGTTGAAGGACATTCAACTCCAGTTGGCACCTTCAAAAATAGTAAGAGACCTAAAATATTCTTTAGTTATGTGTCACTTATGTCAAATATTTTCAATCCAAAACTGTCCATCTTTGAAGAAGCACTTAAGAAACCAAAATGGAAGGAGGCTATGATGGAAGAATATCAATCCATCATGAAAAATGGCATATGGGAAATTGTGCCAAGACCTGAAGGAAATTATGTAGTAACTTAAAAATGGATTTTAAATATTAATCATTCTTTGTATGGAAGTGTCGATTTATACAAGGTAAGATTCATGGATAGGGGTTTCTCCCACAAAGAGGGAGAAGACTATAATGAAATGTTTGCACCTGTTACTAGATATACTTCTATTAAAGCCATTATTTATCTTGCATCCTCTATGGGTTGGAGCCTACATCAAATGGATTTCAAAACTGTTTTTATGAATAGAGTGATTCAAGAAGAAGTGTACATAAAGAAACATTAAGGTTTTGAGGTGCACTAGAGAGAATCCCATGTCTACAAACTAAAGAAATCCTTGGATGGACTCAAGAAAGCTCCAAGATATTGGTATGCATAGATTGATAACTACCTTGTGAGACTTGGATTCTCCAAGAGCCACGCTTATTAAAACCTTTATTACAAGATTGTGAAGAATGCACATGTGGTATTACTACTATATGTTGATGATTTATTTCTGACAGGTGTAGAGACTCTCATTATTTAGTGTAAGAGGGAGCTATCCTCTGAATTTGACATGAAGGATCTTGGTATCATCCACTATTATTTGGGACTAGAAGTATTTTAAAATCCTGGTGATATCTTCCTAGGTCAAGGTAAGTATGTTGTGAAGATCCTTCAGAAGTTTGGGATGATGGACTGCAGATCCATGGAAACTCCCATGGTAACAAACCTGAAGAAGTTAAGAGACTATGATTTTGATCCAGTGGATCCATCCACGTACCGACAATTTATTTGCTCATTGTTGTAATTGGTTAATACCAAGATGGATATTTTCTTTGTTGTGAACACGTTGAGCCAGTTCCAAGTGGAACCAAGACATGAGCATTGGATATCCACAAAGCACATTTTGAGATATTTGCAAGGCACGCTAAATTGTGGTTTACAACAGTGACTTACAACTGCAAGGATTTACAGATTCTGACTGGGCAGGGAATGAAAATGAAAGAAAGATCACTTCAGGTATATGCTTCAGTTTGGGATCTATTATGATCTCTTAGAGTAGTAGAAATAAAAAGTCTATTGCACTCGACAGTAAATAGGCAGAGTATATTGCAACTTGTGATGCTTGTACAAAAGAAGTATGGCTTTGTAAGCTAGTTTCTGGATTGTTTGATGAGATGCTAGAATCGACCATGATATTCTGCAACAATCAAAGTTGTGTGAATCTTTCATAGAACCACGTGTTTCATGACAAGTTGAAGAACATTGAAATAAATTATTACTACCTCTATGATCAAGTCCAGAAGGCTAGTATATATCCATTGATGAGGAGACAACTGATATTCTGAGGAAGCCTTTATCCAGAGATACGCTTGTATACTTTATAGACAAGCTGGGATTTGTGGATATTACTCCTTTCACTGAGAGGGAGTGTTGATGGACGAACATTTTCTTTGTGTCACAGGTAGTGACCAGATTATAGAAAATGGTCCATGTTGGACAGACATTCTCTCTGTGTCACAGGTAGTGACCAGATTAGAGAGAATGGTCCAGGTTGGTACCATGGAAGGACATTCTCCATGTGTCACGGGTAGTGACCATATTAGTGATGAATGGTCCAGGATGAACATTCTTCTTGTGTCACAGGTAGTGACCATATTAGGAAGAATGGTCCTTCTACCTGTGTCCTTGTTGGGGTCCTATAATCATAGGTGATTTGATTCTTCTGCAATTTATTTGGCATTGCTCTCATGATGAAGACATCTGACTTGATGGGCTCGATAGATTTCACTTCTCCCTCCATCCATTTTGCCTGATCCTTCATCACCATGCTACACCCTTCATTCCTTCACCCTCCATTTCTTCACCCCTTCACCAAATTTCATCCCTACATGAATAAACAAGCTTAGGATAAAAAACATTAGGTTAATAATAAATGGTTAGTCGCATTTTTTACTAATTAGCATAATAAAGTTAATTTAATTAGATTAGTTTAATAGGGTAATTAATAATAATTAATTAATTAGTTTAAATTAATAGTGTTAATAATTAGTAATTAGGTTAGTAATTGGGTTAGGGTAAAACATTAATAAAACATTAATTTAAAAAATAAATAAAAACTAATTAAGAAACATTTAATAATAAAACAATTAAAATTTTGAATAAATAAAAATTTAAGGTAAAAAAAAAATACAAATAAAAACAAAATTATATAATTAAAAATTTAAAAACATGCAAAAAATAAAAAAACGAAAACGAAAATAAAACACGTAATAAACATTAAAACAAAATTAAATAATAAATAAAAACAATACAACAGAAAAAAATATAATAAAATAAAACAAATGAAAACAGGTAAAACTAAATAAAAACATATAAACATAAAACAAATAAAACAAAAACAAAAACATGCACATCTTGCACATATCCCAAAACAAATAAATCGACGTTAGTAAATTTTTCCCGGACCCCTTGGCCCATCCTAACTTTAACGAGAGGGGCGGTCCGGGAAAAGTGGTTTTCACCTAGACTCTTGTCACCAACAGGTGTTACTAGATCCTCCCCCCCCCCTAATACCACTTACCACCCTAGGGGGGGTCCGGGATACCACCTTCCCCTCCAAGAACCACCTTCCCCCAAAATAAAAATAAAAATGTTTTTTGCACAATTTGACCACTTGTCTTCCGAGAGAGTTTTTGGGAAAACCAAAAGGATTTTTGAGAAATCGAGAGAGGTTTTTATCTATAATGGGATGGAGAATAATAACCTCTCTCATGTTTTTCACAACTATTAGGAATTAGGACAATCGAAGCCATCTCTGAGCACCATTTTTCAGGTTTCCATTTTTCCTGTTTTTTTCATGTTTTTGTGGCAAATGTTTTGGAAAGATGGAGATGGATTTGGAAAATCCAAGAGAGGTTTTTAATCATGAAGAAATCATATAAAATAAATTCTTTCATTTTTCACACAACTATCATACTTTGGGATATACAAGCGTCTGAGTTGAACCCTATTTTCAGCAGTCTAACCCTTTTTTCATGGCAGACGGTTCAAAATTTTCAGGGATTTGTTTCTATCTTTGGCCAGGTTGTTGAATTCGACCTCCTGATCCTGGGGGACAATTTTTCTATATATTTTTATAATGAAAATATAAAAGGGTTGATCAGTTGAGACCAATTAGTGGAATAGGATCCACATTGTAAAGCAGTCCACAGAGACCATTTGATTCATTTTCCAGTAATACATTGTGATCATTGCAGGATTCTTGTGACAAATTCCATTGGTGAAGTGTATCTCTTCTTTGTAAATTTGTTTTTCTTTTATTACAATTAATTCCTACCTTATGAATTGTTCTGAGAAGATTAAGAGAAGAATTTATTTTAATGTACCCTCTCTCTCTGGCTTGGAATAGTTCCTATTTTTTTCCACTGAATATTGAAAACATAATTCTTGATTACTCTATTTTTTATTTGATTTCTAGACCTTTTCATCTCCTCCATGCATTAAATTCATGAAGATCTAGTGGATTTTCCTACCTTTCCCTACATATTATCCTGTTATGACCTGGTTTTGATCCATTCTCAATTGTGACTCCATTGCCCAATGGCCTATTTTCTCTTATCCAACCAAACCATTTAAAAAACCAAACCCTGTACTTTCTAACTAGCCTAAAATTCCAAAAAAATAAAGCTACATGATATAGAGAGATCCCTCTCTGATTTTTGGAGGGCTAGATCCTTTACTCCAAAGTGGTTTTGTAGTTACCTATTCCCATTTCTTCTTCAGCCTGAGAAATTACAGAGTGCTAACAGAGTGGAGACGATACTAGGGAGTGTTCCTCAGAAAAGTGTATCAAGTTCTAGATCTGATCACTAATGGTGGATAGTGATCAGACACTAGAAGGCTAAATCATCCACCTAGCGACTCCAATCAATTCCAGATCAGTTCCAATTCAAACACTCCACTAGAGGAAGAACCTGAAACAATGACAAGACAATTTGAAAAGATAAGGTATTTAAGATGGAAGTTTATCAAAGATATGATAGGTTTTATTTTGAATTATTTCTTCCCTTCTCATAATCTTGATCCAGATGTGATCTAGAATTGGATCCATGAGCTTGATGGGGATTAGAAAGGCCTAAAACTCAAATTTCGTAGAACGGCTTCAAAATGGACGTGTATGTAGGCCTCATTGATATGAACCCAACAAAAATTAAATGGGATCAAATGAATGTTCTATGCTTCTGATATGGAAATATGTTCATTTTGCCAAACAGGCAAAAATTTGGTGACTGTGCAGTCCGTACAGTGCCACGTGGAAGCTGAATGTACAGGTCGTACAGTCGTACAACTAACGTGGTAGCATCTGGAGGTGACACGTAGCAGGTTGACTAGGCGTACGGACAGATGACCTGTCAGGAAGGTACAAGTGGACCAATCTAGAACTGACACATGTCACCACTGCAAGGGTGACACGTGGCATGCCCATACGGCATACGTATGACACGTGCAAGACAATGACTGGGTAAGTTGTGTTGATAAGGTAGGAAGATCATCGAATAGTGTGGTGACACATGGAAATTAGCTACTATATGGAACAGTGCCACGTGGCACCCATGTATTGGATGTATGTTGTTGCAAAAACTTGTTGAAGTCCACTAGTTTCGACCGTGTGACCTCTCCACCAAGAGAATGACTTGGCAAGGTTGGGCTTGCTAGCCCACCCTCACTATGAGTCTTAACCTAATATGTAACCATATGTATTTAAGTTTGAATCAGTGGTTTGTTCAGGTAGTAAAAGGCTAGGTCCTAGCCCAATCCCTCAACACATACAACCATCATACAACCGGTCACATGTGACCCTAACCCTTGTTGTTTGGCTCGGGCATTCAAAACAGACCGTTGGCTCTTGGTTCCTTTCTTTGTGTAGGACTTATAACCATATTCCCCAAGCTTATGTTGTTGGTGTGTTTTATATGGGTTAGAACCCAGTCGGTCGAGCTAGGCCGCTGACCAAGGTGCTTGACCATGGGCTTAACTGTCGGGGGACTAATCAATGTATTTGCGCATGGAGCTTGGGGCCTGGACACATGGCTATGCAATGTGACCGGGGGCCCAGAGACCAGGGGGCCAGCGCACAGCAGATAAGTGCTTGGCCACATGGAGACACCCATGTGACCAGGAGCACGGAGAAAGGGGGATGTTCCCATTTCTCCAAAGTGGCTTATTTAACTATACCTTATGATTTTAAATGATTTTATTCAGTAGTTTTTTATATTTTTGGCCATTATTGGGGGATATTGGGCCCTTTTTTAGGCCAGATATTGGGGGAAAGTTGGGAGCTGGTTACCAACTTCAGATCTATATAAACCAAGGCTTCTTGAAACCATGGGAGGACAGTCAGAGTAGGTTTATGCTGAATATTTTCCAAGCCAAAGTCATTTTTATGCAGGGAAGCTATTGAGGAGCGCACCTTTGCGGGCCATTTCTGGGAGTTCCGGTCATCCATTTTCAATGTTGTTTCTTTTGCTAGATTCCATAGATCTGGTAGAACAAGACTATATCAGTTTGTAACCTTTTTGGAACTACTTTTATGTACTTTTAAATATTTTAACATAAATATGAAAGCCTCACCCACTGAGACAAAGGACCGGATACGTAGGCGAGATTGTCGAACTCCATTATCACTTTGGTGTTCTATGGTTTGTTGTTATTCTTTCTTTATTTCAGATCTGTATATGTGCATATGGATTTGATGTTTCTTCTATAATTCTTCCTCTTTCATTCAACTTCCTAAATGGTTAATAAACACATGCATAATAACTCAACCATTATCATATAAAAGATCTTTTCGGATTAAGATGATACTGCCAAAATTTATGAAGAGCATGTTCAACTTGATGTGCCTCAAGAGGTTAATCCTAGTGTTACAATCCCTGTACATTCTCCTACACCTGTAAAAATCTGAGATATCTACAAGCCTCTTGTCTTACCTCCCATACTTCATGATTTCCTTGCCAATTACTTCAAATATATTCCTAGATTTGATGGAGAATATGGATATATCACTACTGAGAAACACATTCAAGGTTTTGAAAATTATCTTGAGCTTTTGGAGGTGGAAAAAAGTGATGTTAGTATTAGGCTTTGTTCTTTATCTTTGCAAAGTAGAGATAATAAATGGTATAAATATCTGCTAGCTACAAGCATCAGTGATCTCAATTATTTTGTGAAAGTTTTCCTAGATCAGTGGGTGATCAAGAGGAAGCCCTTCCTCATTTTGGAAGAATATGATCACTTGAAAAGAGAACCAGGAGAAACAATGCAGTAATTTTCATCCAGATTCAATCAAGTCTACCATTCAATGTCGGTTGATATAAAACCTCCTCATGATTTATCTCTCTTACACTATCCACATGCCTTTGATCCAGAAATGGTATTTCAGTTGAGGGAAAGAAATGCCACAACACTCAAAGAAATGAAAGATAATGCAATAAGTGTGGAATCCCATTTGTTGATCAAAAGGTCAAAGTTTGAGGTATAAGACAGAAAGAAAAAAGAAAAGGAGAAAATGACATCCTCAGAGGTGAAGCTAGACATTCTGGCAAGTACAATGGAAGAAATGTTGCACATGATTGGCTTAAGCGAAAAAATGTGGTGTTCAAAGACACCATGTTCTTTTAGTTGCAAAGAAAGAAAGGGTCATTGTTCCCAGGACTTTTGCATCTCACCCTTGGTATCATAAACCAGAAAATGATTACTTTATGTATTCACACAACACAGTCAAAGATGAAACTCCAACTCAACTTGCAGAGAAACAATCAATCGATATGATGTGCATGTTTGATGAAATTTCTTACCTGGATAATCTACCCAAGTATGATCAATATGATGATGATTATGTGGTTGAAATATATGTTGATTGTTCAAAGCAACCAATGACATGCTTTTGGGAGAAGGAAGCTTAGTTACAAATCAAATATGACAATCATCCTTTGCACAACAATTATGACAGCAATGAGGAAAATGCAGAAAATCTCAAAGTAAGTGGAAAGTATTTTCCCTTATGTTTCTCTTCATTTCAGTTTCTGAGAGAAAACTATAAGAAAAATATCAATAGTAGGGATGGAGAAGGTTCTGATGAATTAGTGGGAGATGTCATTGATAACATAGAAGTTTTGCTTGATCCAAATTTATAGCCCCTGATTTACATTGATCTTCAAACAGAAAATGAATTAGTGCATTATAACTTTATACCATTAATCTTCAATTCATTTCATTTTTTGAAGAAAAATTTTAATCATATCATGGATGATAAACACACATAAAGTCATGAATTTGAATTGGAACCAATAAAACAGTAATCTCAATCCATGCAAGATCCAATAGCTGATGTGTTGGATGACTTGTGTTGTCAAAGTCGTGGTTCATTTGCCAGTTACGAACTTAAAAGAAACTATGATCAAGACATGATTAGGAAATCAGTTGCATGGCCTGGTTTAGGAGAAGCCTCATTACAAAATTCTTATCAAACTCTGTAGTCAAATAAGAATCTACATGATGACACAAACATCATAAATACAGTAATAAATTATGAATTGGAATTGGTTGAATTTGAATACCAGGGGATAGGCCATGTCTTTCATGATCCTATAACTATCTATATGGAGGAGATTTTCACTTCAGAATGCCAATTGATTTCCAGTGCCTCTTTAGTTTTTCATATATCTAAAGCTCTATGTTATGAAAATCATGTTGAAAATCAATTCCTAGTGCCCTTACAAGCTCTAACTCTGAGCTTTGTCAAAAACAGTGAAAGAGCTAAGGTATTGGATCAAATCTTTGATTGGTTATATTGGATATTTTATATCCCCTGAAACCAAGCATTCAATGTTAGAATAGGATTGTACATAAATAATCTTACCAGGTATGCATCTTTTCAGTAGTCAGTTTTGCAGTGTGCAAATAAGCTCAGGGTTGTTAGCACTTTTCCAACATTTTTTCAATTCAGTTCTAATTTTGGTATATAGATTAGTTTTATGCTTAAGGTTCAGTCACAGAGGGTCATAACAGATGCGAGTTGCAGAATAAATTTTTGGAATCAGCGTAACGGTTAAAGAACTAATATGTGTGTTCAGAGTTCTGTGGTCCTTGTCACCTATTGCAAGAGATGTAATCCCCAGGTGGACCCTATGTTGGGGTCCTATAATCATAGGTTATTTGATTCTTCAGCTATCTATTTTGGCATTTCTCTCGTGATGAATACATCTGGCTTGTTGGGCTCGGTTGATTTCACTTCTCCCTCCATCCATTTTTCCCGATCCTTCATCACCCTGTTGCACCCTTCACTCCCTCACCCTTCATTTCTTCACACCTCTACCAAATTTTGTCCCTACATGAATAAACAAGCTTAGGATAAAAAACATTAGGTTAATAATAAATGGTTAGTGGCATTTTTTACTAATTAGCATAATAAAGTTAATTTAATTAGATTAGTGTAATTATATTAGTTTAATAGGGTAATTAATAATAAATAATTAATTATTTAAATAAATAGTGTTAATAATTAGTAATTAGGTTAGTAATTGGGTTAGGGTAAAACATTAATTTAAAAAATAAATAAAAATCAATTAAGAAACATTTAATAATAAAACAATTAAAAATTTGAATAAATAAAAATTAAAGGTAAAACAAAAACAAAATACAAATAAAAACAAAACT
>JZKD02S1994765.1:251237-264158 GCA_000966675.3 Picea glauca
CGGGATACCACCTTCCCCTCCAAAAACCACCTTCCCCGAAAATCAAAAAATTGTTTTTGCACAATTTCACCACTTGTCTTCCGAGACAGTTTTCAAGCAAACCAGAAGGATATTTGAGAAACCGAGAGAGGTTTTTATCCATAACAGGATGGAGAGAAATAACCTCTCTAATTTTTTTCACAGGTATCGATATTAGGAGAATCAAATCCATATCTGAGCACCATTATTCAGGTTTCCATTTTTCTTGTTTTTTTCATGTTTTTGCGGCAGATGTTTTGGAAATATGGAGATGAGTTTGTAAAAAACGAGAGAGGTTTTTACTCAATATGAACTCATATACAATAACCTATTTCATTGTTCACACAACTATCATATTTTGGGAGATAAAAGTGTCTGAGTTGAACCCTATTTTCAGTAGTCCGACCCTTTTTTCATGGCAGACAATTCAAAATTTTTCAGGGATTTGTTTCTATCAAATGTAAAAGGGTTGATAAGTTGATACTAGTTAGTGGAATAATATCCAAATTGTAAAGCAGTCCACATAGACCATTTGATTCATTTTTCAGTAATACAGTGTGATCATTGCAGGATTCTTGTGACATATTTCATTGGTGAATTGTATCTCTTCTCTATAAATTTGTTTTTTTGTTATCACAATTAATTCCTACCTTCTGAATTGTTCTGAGAATATTAAGAGCAGAATTTGTTTTAAGGTACCCTTTGTCTCTCGCTTGGAATAGTTTCTATGTTTTCCACTGAAGATTGAAAAAAGAACTCTTGATTGCTCTGTTTTTTATTTGATTTATAGACCTTTTCATCTCCTCCATGAATTAAATTCATGAATATCCAGTGTATTTTCCTACCTTGCTCTGCATATTAGCTTGTTATGACCTGTTTTTGATCCATTATGAACTGTGACTCCATTGCCCAATGACTTGTTTTCTCTAATCCAACCAAACCATTTAAAAAACCAAACAATGTACTTTCTAACTAGCCTAAAATTCCCAATAAACAAAGATAAATTATACAAAGAGATCCCTCTCTGAGTCTTGGAGGGATAGATCCTTGTCTCCAAAGTGGTTTTGTAGTTACCTCTGCCCATTTCTTCTTCAGCCTAAGAAATTACAGAGTGCTAATAGAGTGGCGACCATACTAGGGAGTGTTCCTCAGAAAAGTGTATCAAGTTCCAAATCTAATCACTGATGGTGGACAATGATTAGACACCATAAGGTTGAATCATCCACCTGGCGACTTCAATCAACTCCAGATTAGTTCCAATTCAAGGACTCCACTGGAGGAAGAACATGAAACAATGACAAGACAATCTGAAAAGATTGGGTATTTAAGATGGAATTTCATCAAAGATATGATAGGTTTCATTTTTAATTATTTTTTCCCTTCTCATAATCCTGATCTAGATGTGATCCAAAATTGGATCCAGGAGCTTGATGGAGCTCAAAAAGGCCTAAAAATCAAAGTTCTCATAATGGATTCAAAACAGACGTGTCTATATGCCTCTTCGATATGAACCCAACACAATTTTAATGGGCTCAAATAGATGTTGTATGCTCCTGATATGGCGATCTGTTCATTTTGCCAAACATGAAAAAATTTGATGACTGCATAGTTAGTATAGTCCATAAAGTGACACGTGGAAGATGATTGTACAGGTCGTATGACCATACATCTAACGTGGTGGGAACATTTGGTGCTGATGTGGTAGCATATGGAGGTGACACATGGCAGGCTGATTGGGTGTACAAATGGGTGAGGTGTCAAGAAGGTACAAGTGGACCAATCTGGGAGTGACATGTGTCACCACTACAAGGGTGACATGTGGAATGCCTGTACAACGTACGTATGACACGTGGAAGACAGTGACTGGAAAATTTGTGTTGATAGGGCAGGCAGATGGTCGAATAGTGTGTTGACACATGGAAATTAGCTAGTGTATGAAACGGTGCCACGTGGCCCATATGTGGGTTTCCCTATGGCACCCGTGTATTGGTTGTATGTTGTTGCAAAAATTTATTGAAATCCACCAATTTCGACCATGTGACCCCTCCACCGAGTGAATGAATTGGCAGGTCCGGGCTATCCATCCTACCCTCGCTATGAGTCTTAACTATAATATGTAACCATATGTATTTAAGTTTGAATCAATGGTATGTTCAGGTGGTAAATGGTTGGGGCCTAGCCCCAGTGCTTGACACATACAACCATCATATGACTGGTCACATGTGACCGTAACCCTTTTCATTTGGCGAGGGCATTCAAAAAGGATCGTTGGCTCTCGGTTCCTTTCTTTGCACAGGAGTTATAACCAGATACCCTAGGCTTATGTTGTTGGCATGTTTTATATGGGTTAGCACCCAGTCAGTCGGTCTAGACCACCGACCAAGGTGCTTAACCATGGGCTTAACTATCAGGGGCCTAATCAATGTATTTGCATGTGGAGCTTGGGGCCTGGACACATGGCCATGCAATGTGACCAAGGCTGAGAGACCAGGGGAGGCAACACACAACAGATAAGCAATTGGCCACATGGAGGCACCCATGTGACCATGAGCATGGAGAAAGGGGAACTCACCCTAATAATTCTCCAAAGTAGGTTATTTAACTATACCTTATGATTTTAAATGATTTTATTTAGTAGTTTTGGAGATTTTTTCCCATTATTGGGGGATATTGGGTCTTTTTTGAGGCCATATCTTGGGGGGAGGTTGGGAGATGGTTACCAACTTCAGATCTATATAAACTAGGGCTTCTTAAAGCCATGGGAGGACATTCAGAGTAGGTTTGTGCTGAATATTTTCCAAGCCAAAGTCATTTTTATGTAAGGAATCTATTGAGGAGCTCAACTTTGTGGGTCATTTCTGGGAGCTCTGGTCATCCGTTTTCAGTGTCGTTTCTTTTGTTGGGTTTCAGAGATCTAGTAGAGAAAGACTAGATAATTTTATAACCTTTTTTGGCACTACTGTGATGTACTTTTAAAGCTTTGAACATAAACAAGAAAGCCTCTCCCATTGAGACAAAGGCTCGGAGACGTAGGCGAGATTGTCGAACTTTGTTATCACTTTGGTGTTCTATGGTTTGTTGTTCTTCTTGATTTATTTAATATTTGTATATGTGCATATGGCTGTGATGTTTCTTCTATAATTATTCCTCTTTCAGTCAACTTCCTAAATGGTTAATAAACACATGCATAATAACTCAACCATCGTCATATAAAAGATCTTTTCGGATCAAGATGATACTGCCAAAAATTATGAAGAGCATGTTAAACCTAATGAGCCTCAAGAGGTTAATCTTAGTGTTACAATCCTTGTACAAACTCCTACACCTGTAAAACTATGAGGTATATACAAGCCTCTTGTCTTACCTCCCATACTCCATGATTTCCCTGCCAATTACTTCAAGTATCTTCCCAGATTTGACAGAGAATATGGATATATCAATGTTGAGAAGCAAATTCAAGGTTTTGAAAATTATCTTGACATTTTTGAGGTGGAAAAAAGTGATGTTAGTATTAGGACTTTTTTCTTTATCTTTGCAAAGTAGGGCTAAGAAATGGTATAAAGATCTGTCAGCTGCAAGCATTAGTGATATCAATCAGTTTGTGAAAGTTTTCCTGGATCAATGGGTGATCAAGAGGAATCCCTTCCTCATTTTGGAAGAATATGATCACTTGAAAAGACAACCAGGAGAAACAATGCAGCAATTTTCAGCCAGATTCAATCAAGTCTACCATTCAATGTCAATAGATATAAAACCTCCTCATGATTTATCTCTCTTACACTATCCAAATGCCTTTAATCCAAAAATGGAATTGCAGTTGAGGGAAAGAAACACCACAACACTCAAAGAAATGCAAGATAGTGAAATAAGTGTGGAAGCCCATTTGTTGATCAAAAGGTCAAAGTTAGAGGAAGAAGATAGAAAGAACAAAGAAAAGGAGCATCTGACATCCTCGGAGGTGAAGCTAGACATTCTAGCAAGTACATTGGAAGAAATGTTGCACAGGATTGTCATAAGAGAAAAACTTGTTGTTCAAAGACACCATGTTCCGTTAGTTGCAGAGAACAAAAGGGTCACTATTCCCAGGACTTTCAAAGCTCACCCTTGGTATCATAAACTAGAAAATGATTACTTTATATATTCAATTCACAACATAGTCAAAGATGAAGCTCCAACTCAACTTGCAGAGGAACATCCAGCCGATATGATGTGCATGTTTGATGACATTTCTTACCTGGATAATCTACCCAAGTATGATCAGTATGATGATGATTATGTGGTTGAAAAATATGTTTATTGTTCAAAGAAACCACTCGCATGCTTTTGGGAGAAGGAAGCTTAGTTACAGATCAAATATGACAATCAACCTTTGCACAACAATTATGACAGCAATGAGGAAAATGTAGAAAATCTCAAAGTAAGTGGAAACTCTTTGCCCTTATGTTTCTCTTCATTTCAATTTTTGAGAGAAAACTATAAGAAAATTTTCAATAGTAGGGATGGAGAAGGTTCTAATGAATCAGTGGGATATGTCATTGATGACATAGAAGTTGTTCTTGATCCAAATTTATAGCCCCTAAGTTACATTGATCTTCAAATAGAAAATGAATCAATGCATTATAACTCTATACCATTAACCTTCAATTCATTTCGGTTTTTGAAGAAAAATTTTAATCATATCATGGATGATAAGAACACATAACGTCATGAATTTGTATTGGAACCAATAAAACAGTCATCTAAGTCCATGCAAGATCCAATAGTTGATGTGTTGGATGACTTCTGTTGTCAAAGTCATGGTTCATTTGCCAATTACGAGCTTAAAAGAAGCTATGATCAAGACATGATTAGGAAATCAATTGCATGGCCTAGTTTAGGAGAAGTCTCATTACAAAATTCTTATCAAAATTTGCATGATGACATAAACATCATAAATACAGTAATAAATTATGATTTGGAATTGGTTGAATTTGAATACCAAGGGATAGGTCGTGTCTTTCATGATCCTATAACTATCTATATGGAGGAGCTTTTCACTTCAGAATGCCAATTGATTTCCAGTTCCTCTTTAGTTTTTCATATATCTAAAGCTCTATGTTATGAAGATCATGCTAAAAATCAATTCCTAGTGCCCTTACAAGCTCTAACTCTGAGCTTTGTCAAAAAAAGTGAAAGAGCTAAGGTATTGGATCAAATATCTGATTGGTTATATTGGATATTTTATGTCCCCTGAAACCAAGCATTCAGTGTTAGAATAGGATTGTACATAAATAATCTTACCAAGTAAGCATCTTTTCAGCAATCAGTTTTGCAGTATGCAAATAAGCTCAGGGTTGTGAGAACTTTTCCAACATTTTTTCAGTTCACTTCAGATTTTGTTATACAAATTAGTTTTCTACTTAAGGTTCAGTCACAGAGGATCATAATAGATGGAGGTTGCAGAATAAATTTTTGGGATCAGCCTAATGGTTAAAGCACCAGTCTATGTGTTCAGAGTTATGTGGTTCTTCTCACCTCTTGAAAGAGATGTCATCCCCAGGTGGAGCCTATGTTGGGGTCCTATAATCACAGGTGATTTGATTCTCCATCTATCTATTTGGCATTGCTCTCGTGATGAAGACAATTGGCTTGCTGGGCTCGATTGATTTTACTTCTCCCTCCATCCATTTCTCTTGATCCTTCATCACCCTGTTGCACCCTTCATTTAGTCACCCTCCATTTCTTCACCCCTCCACCAAATTTCGTCCCTACATGAATAAACAAGCTTAGGATAAAAAACATTAGGTCAATAATAAATGGTTAGTGGCATTTTTTACTAATTAGCATAATAAAGTTAATTTAATTAGATTAGTTTAATAGGGTAATTAATAATAAATAATTAATTAGTTTAAATTAATAGTGTTAATAATTAGTAATTAGGTTAGTAATTGGGTTAAGATAAAACATTAATAAAACATTAATTTAAAAAATAAATAAAAACTACTTAAGAAACATTTAATAATAAAACAATTAAAATTTTGAATAAATAAAAATTAAACGTAAAACAAAAATAAATACAAATAAAAACAAAACTATATAATAAAAATAAAAATAAAAACGAAAATAAGACACGTAATAAACATTAAAACAAAATTAAATAATAAATAAAAACAATATAACAAAACAAAATATAATAAAATAAAACAAATGAAAACATGTAAAACTAAATAATAAATAAAAACATAAAGCAAAAACAAAAACAAAAACATGCCCATCCCGCACATATCCCAAAACAAATAAATTGATGTCCGTAATTTTTTCCCGAACCCCCCGGCCCATCCTAACTCTAATGAGAGGGGGGCAAGAGTCTGGGAAAAGTGGTTTTCACCTAGACACTTGTCACCACCAGGTTTTACCGGACCCCTCCCCCCTAATACCACTTACCACCCTAGGGGGGGGTCCGGGATACCACCTTCCCGTCCAAAAACAACCTTCTCCCAATATCAAAAAACCATTTTTTTGCACAATTTGACCACTTGTCTTCCGAGAGCGTTTCTGGGAAAACCAGAAGGATTTTTGAGAAAATGAGAGATATTTTTCTCCGTAACAAGATGAATAACAATAACCTCTCTCAATGTTTTCACAAGTATCAGGATTTATGAGAATCGAAGCCATCTTTGAGAACCATTTTTCAGGTTTCCATTTTTCTTGTTTTTGTCATGTTTTTACGGTAGATGTTTAAAAAACTGGAGATAAATTTGGAAAAAGTGAGAGAGGTTTTTACTTAGGATGGGCTCATATACAATAACCCTATTTAATTTTTCACACAGATGTTATAATTTGGGATATACAAGCGTCTGAGTTGACCCCTATTTTCAGAAGTCTGGCCCTTTTTTCATGGCACACAATTCAAACTTTTCAGGGATTTGTTTTTATCTTTGGACAGGTGGTTCAATTTGAGCTCCTTATCCTAGGGGGTAATTTTTCTATATATTTTTATAATGCAAATGTAAAAGGGTTGATCAGTTTAGACCAGTTAGTGGAATAGGATCCAGATTGTAAAGTAGTCCACAGAGACCATTTGATTCATTTTTCAGTAATACAGTGTGATCATTGCAGGATTCTTGTGAAAGATTCCATTGGTGAAGTGTATCTCTTCTCTGTAAAAAAAAAATTATGTTATCACAATTACTTCCTACCTTCTGAATTGTTCTGAGGATTAAGAGAAGAATTTGTTTTAATGTACCCTCTATCTCTAGCTTGGAATAGTTTTTATGTTTTCCACTGAAGATTGAAAAAAGAATTCTTGATTGCTCTGTTTTTAATTTGATTTCTATACCTTTTCATCTCCTACATGCATTAAATTCATGAATATCCAATAGATTTTCCTACCTTTCCCTACATATTATCCTATTAGGACCTGGTTTTGATCCATTTTGAACCATGACTCCATTGCCCAATGGCCTATTTTCTATGATCCAACCAAACCATTTAAAAAACCAAACCCTGTACTTTCTAACTAGCCTAAAATTCCCAACAAACAAAGCTAAATGATACAGAGAGATCCCTCTCTGAGTCTTGGAGGGCTAGATCCTTGACTCCAAAGTGGTTTTGTAGTTACCTCTACCCATTTCTTCTTCAGCCTGAGAAATTATAGAGTGCTAACAGACCCAAGTAGTGACCAGATTAGGGAGAATGGTATAGGGAAGGAACTCTTCATGTGTCACATGTAGTGACCAGATTAGGAAGACTAGTTTTTATCCCTGTGTCATAGGTGGTGACGATATTAGGGAGATTCAATAATAAAATTCTTCTTGTGTCACGGGTAGTGACCAGATTAAAATGAATGTTCCTTGTATCCCAGAGTCACTCAGTTGAGTGTGTGAACTTCAACACTTGTTACTTGCAATATCATGCCCAGATTACTCAGACAGAGTGTGACCCATAAAGTTGATGTATTCAACAATGTTGATGTTGATGATGATGTTCATGTAACCCTTTAAGTAGATAAATTTTTCAACTTGAGAACATTTAAATGGTAATTATGAATACCTCCCTAGTTAAGAGGGAGTGTTCAATTTTTGTAACTATGGTGAGTCTTCATAATGTATATTTTTGGTCTTAGAAGATTTTTAAAGAATATTTAAATGCTCGAGACATGAGAAAATTTGTTTTTGAGTCAAGTACTCCCTCAAAATTTTAAGAGGGAAAGTTTGAATTTGTAAAAATAATTTTTTGGCTCCAAGTTGTACAAGTCGTCCCTCCTCCAAGTCAAGTTGGCCCATGGTATTGAAGATAACCCAGTGTAAGGTTAGCCCCAACAGAATTGACAAGTCAGCCCCAAAACTGAGTGATAGATTAGTATAAATAAAGGCACTGACCTCCTCATTTACACACATCAATTCCCCTTCATCATAAGAGCGACTGTAGCTACAAAGGTTCGCTAGTTTATGGAGAAACTTGTCATCTCAAGAAAATATCTCTTGATATCTATTTTCATTCTTCTTTCTCCCCTCTCCAATTTTCACATGTGACATCTCTCTCTCTCTATCTTTAATGCACATATTTCTGTAGTTGGTAATCTCTCTCTTGTGCACAACTTCCTGTGACTCTCTTCCAACTTTTTTTGTATCTTATAGGTTTTGACTTGGAGGCTAATACCAGGTTCTAAGTGTTTCTCTTATTGTACAAATAATTTATCTATTAAGAACGGTTGTTGGGTTTTCCCCCCTAGTGGGTTTTCCCAGGGTAAACCTTGTGTCTTTCTGTGATCTCTATTGTTCTACTTTTCTACTACATTTATATGATTGAATTTATAAAGTGTAATTGCTTAATGATATGTTGAAAAGTAAAAATAAATACATCATTAGAACCAATTATCATTATTTCATAAATATTGTACCTATATCTATTGTTCTAGGAATTTCAACACTCTGCTAATCTATGGAACAAATACAATGCTAAATAATGGAACCCCTTCTCCTCCTAGTAGCCTAATATTTAACATAGCCTAATAACCATCTAGGGGTAGGGTTTTGAGTTCCTCAACCCTCAATTATGATAAGGTTTTGTACCTTTTAGAATCTTCTTGAAATTCCATATGTGTCTAGCCTCATATGCATGAGTAATGGGGGCTAACTTGGTATCCACTTGTACCATGGTGGTAAAAAAGCTAGGTAAACTTGCTAGAGGCATGACATTTGCATACAATCTCTATTTGAATCAATTTTTTCACCATTGGAAAGGTCTGATGTGTAGAATATCATTATGGGGTCCTGGCTAAAGCTATGAAAGTTTTGACCCAAAAAATTTCCAGTTTATGCCTCAAAATTCCTCTAGAAGGTTTCAAACCCTAATTTTCTAAACCGAGACATGTCATTAAAATGAACCTACAATTTGATTCCTTCAATTTTTTTCCACTATGGAAGCATCAAGATAGATCAAAAATAATATAATGATCTAATCCAGATCATACCTCCCCAGTTATGGAGGCCTTTGGTCCCCAAAATCTTCACCAAATAAAGTGAGAAAAATTTTCCTCTACCTTCTCATTGAAGTGCCACTTTTCTTTACATGGAAGTTACCCTTTCAAACCAATATGAAAAATTTCATGTTTCCCCTATCTTGTACTTTTATACCACTTCTAAAAAACTATGTTCTATGTCAACTTTTCCTAAGCATGATCTAGTGCTAAGTCCTCTACAGAAGATAGGACCTACTCCTCCTCCTGATCCAACATGGAAGGCTCATAGAGTTTGAGATTCCCCACATTCACTATTGAGTAAATGCACATGTATGGGGGTAGACTAAGTCTGTAGGAGTTATCTCCCACCTTCTCTAATATCTCGAAAGATCCATATTGGAGAGCCTTGAAATTCTTACCAAGACCCTATTAGTATTTCCTTGTTCATGTGTAACCAAAATATGTCTCCCGCTTTGAATGAATTATCAATTCTATGTTGATCATGTCTACCCTTTTATTTTTCATATGACTTCTTCAGCATCTCCTATGATTTCAAATGGATTTTCCTAATCTTCTCGGAAAATTTTTATGCACTCAATGCATCTCTTATGATGTCCTCCCTCACTCATCCTTTCTTTCCATATACAATATTATAGGGTGAAGGTGGAAAATATCCAAAGGAATTTTCAAAAGGTGACTTACTATGACCTACCCATCACCAGCAAATCCAAAACAATTTTCTCTAACACAAAAATGTAATAAACCCATTGAGTTGGGTACCTCTAACTTCTCCTTCTTAGGAGAATTACGAATTTCAGTTACCATTCTTTAAATCAAGAAGACCGATACATGTGTATGCAATTAAAAAGAACCTTCTAAAATATAAAATAAAAGAATAACAAGATATGCATAACATTAACAACAAACATGCATGATATAAACATATCTTAGAGATAAATAATACAAAACAAAATATAAAAAAAAAATGAGAGTGATTATGTTTAAATAAACCATTCACCAACTCCTTCCAAACATCATACGTTCCACCCAACCATGGAAACTATTTTTCTAGATATCAACAACAAGTCACCACAGAACCAGGGCTATCAATCTACAAGGACGATTCCTAGGATGACTCTAACACAGTCAAACAACTATCAAGATCTCACAGTTTTCTCAACCACACAACAATCCTAATTTTGTATCTCTCTTCCCCCTCAGCCTGCACAACCAAAATAAATGAATCCCTTTCTTTGCAATGTAGTTCCTCAGGATGTTCCGTTTCTTTTTCAAGGCTCTATTGCTACTTTTTAGGAAATATTAATGTTGGAACTCCAAGTATTCGCAACTACGAACAATTCTTTTACAACTTCCATCATTCTCATGCATATTGGCATCCATTCCTTTCTAGAAGAATCAACAGTTACTTACAACCAATAAGAAATGACTCTTCTCTTCCCATAATTCATTTCACATGCTCATACCAAGAACAAGAATGAATGAGGAACCAAAATGAAAAAAAGTGATTAACAATGAATGAGGAAAAATGGATGATGAACCTACAAACAACCAAAAATGAGGTTTATATAATTACATGCAATAGAGAACAACATGGCCTTCCTCTAATAAGTTCATGTAACCACTTTTCCCAATTAAATCCAAGATATGTGAATAAACTAATAATAATAATAAGACTTAACGCCTTTATCCCCCCTCTCTTGTGGAATCATATCCCCCTATCTCCATCCTTGTTCATCTTGTAACCAACGAAGTATTTTACTAATATATTCAAAGTATTGCATTTCTAGGCACTTTGTTCTTTAATAAATAAAATACAAAATACATTGTTAATCTGTGGGCTCAAAACTGGGGTATCACATTCCCCTACCCTTTATTTTGGCAGTTTTCTCGATGCATATACAAAATAGAAATAAAAAATTCAAAATTCTTCAAAACAACATGGATACTCTTCTTGCATGGCATCTTCATGCTCCCAAGTAGCATATTTAATACCATAGCAGTTCCATTGAACCTTTACCAATATTATGGATCGATTCCAGAGCACTTTGACCTTCCTCACAATATGCACACCAGCTAGACCTAAAAGTATCTTTCTGGATCCACCTGAATCAAACTCTAATCAATAAAATGGTTAGGATCATGTACATACGTTTTCAGCAAAGATCTATGAAATATATCATGCACATTCATGGAAGAAGGAAATACAAGCATGTATGCAACTGGCCCTATTCTTTCTGATATCTCAAATGGACCATAGAATCTGGTTGCTAGCTTTATACAACTAGACAACTTCAATGAGCTCTTATTGGGATTCATTTTCAAAAGAACATGCTCTCCCACTTTAAACAGTGGTGATTTTAAGAACCCCCCCTAAATTTATATGTATAATAATTGGGTGAATCCCCGTGATACATAGGAAAAATTGAAGGCTATTTTATCAATAATATAATATGTATATATAGTTTTTTGGTGAATCTTTTAGTTGATTATATATTCTTGTAAAATCTTGGCAAATCTTTCACTGAATTATAAAATCTTGTAAAAACTTGGAAAATCTTTCACTGAATTATAAAATCTTGTAAAAACTTGGCGAATCTTTCACTTAATTATTAAACCTTTAAAGTCTTGGTGAATCTTTCACGTAATCAGAGCCAAAGTGGACACACTAGCTCTCCTTGCTTATGTATGGAGGGTGAACCTAGTATGTGACTTTATTTTGGCATCATGATGTATCATTCTTGATCTGCATTTTTATCGTTTAGTAGGGAAATATCAAATGCATTTTTCCCAAAATAAGGGATAGAAGGCTAGGGATTGTGGTCATACCTAATTGGTTTTCCCTTAAGATTGATCTTTTCTGAATGGATAGCAAGCTCTCCAGGTATAACAGCATTACATTATTTAGGTCGCTTGTCAATGATCAGCATGGCATGTATGCACCAAAAAACGCATAAACTAAGGCAATTGAACAATGCATAACAAAAAATATTAGTTCTAGAAAATTTTGAAGGAGAGAAGCCTATTTCGGGACTATGCTAACAAAGAATAGTCTATATAAAAGGAAAGATTATTGTGTCTAATCTGAAAGATAGTGTGACATACAGTGAATGGAACTGCCCCACACCTCCACTTGGAAATTGGTTGACTTAGGTTTGTGACTATATCCATGTAACCATTCAGCGAATGCATGACAAGAAAGAATGATAATTGACCTAGAGTCTGCAAGAAAAGAGAACCAACTTGTTCAAGGTACACATTACTCTGAAACTCCTGATTAGCTTCCCAGTTTATTAGATCACTATATTATAAACACATTTGAATGGCATGTGTAATTACAATGGTAAACTTCACTTACAAATGCATAGTTACAATCAAAATTTGATGGTAAAGAGACACGAGATCGATAACCCAAAAAATGACACACACTGTCCAATTTCTTA
>JZKD02S1994765.1:281338-295207 GCA_000966675.3 Picea glauca
TTTAAAGGTAAATAATAAAGTGAAGTGATGAGTGCACTATAATTCAAAGTGAATACAAAATCAATTATTTAAATAATAAATTTAATGGAGAAATTAGAAGTGGGTTAACCCTAAATTAGAAAGTGGGCAAAGTGACCTAGAAGATGTTTTTAAGGAAGCTACTTGGAGAGTATAAATATTAGGCAAGGCTCTCTCATTTAAATCACACTTGAGAATATTGAATAAATATAGGTGTATAAGGTAACCAAAGGATATCTAAGCTAAATTTCTGAGGGAAGGTGAAGAAAATAAGGCCGGAATTCAAGGAAGGATAAATTATTTTGATGATGTTTTCTAAGGTATGTTATTTACAGGTCATCTCACCATTTTTGAAATATATTTTTTTCTAGAATGATTCAGACCATGAAATTTCTACTCCATTGAGGAAACATATCCAAGTATATTGGGTAAAAAATTCAGCTTGTGGGTCATTGTATTTGTGGATTTACACTCCATGGAAAATAGGGTTTGTGGCTAGTCCTAAAACTAGTCAAAAACAGGTGTTTCGGTTAAAAACGTCATAACTTATTCATAACAGATACAAATTCAGTAAGACAAAAAAATTTGGTTAGAGTACATTCTTTAGTATGTTTTTTAATAGTTTCATATCGATTCAACAAATATTCCATGCAAGGCATGCTCTACAAGGTCGCTCTCTAGAATAAGTCAAAATTCAGCAAGGTATGCCATTCTTTCTATAACTAATTTTCTAAGAGGTTCCAAGTAGGGACACTTGGAGAAATTGCATAAAACACACTGAAGAAAATTTTGTATCAGTTTCATATATTTATTCATTACAGGTACAAAGTTATGATTATTTCAAGTCAGGGTTGTTGACTAATCCAAAACTAGTCATGTGAAACTAAAGAAAAGTTTGATGTAAATGATATTCTCTTGTTCTTTAAGTTTAAGGAAGGTTTGCAAGTATTTGATCATATACACCAGATATATTATAGAGTTATAAATCATATTTGGATGATGAAATTAATGAGGGATTTTGGTTGAGGTACAAGTTGGGTACATGGTTGAGACAAGTAGTTGATGAGTTGGCACATACATGAGGTGTACAATTGATGACGTTGGTACATTTTGACGAGTCATAGTTGATGAGTAGTTGAAAAATGATTGGTACATACTTGGAACATGGTTTGTTTCACTTTTTTATGGTACAAGTTGATTACAGATTGTTTGGTACAGGTTGGTGTATGGTTGATGCACTTGTTTATGGTACAAGTTGATGCATGGTTCAGGTTTATTTGTACGGGTTTATAGCGGTATATCTCATAGTCATAGTGTGACATTGGTTCCATCATTCTACTTCTACTTCAGGGTTGTTGGATGGGGCAAGGACAAGTGGTTGTAGCCACCTTTCGGTTGTAGCTAGAGAACTTAGGGGGTTGTAGCCTCCTTCTGGTTGTAGCCGGAGAATTGGGGAGTTGGAGCTTCCCTTGGGTTGTAGCCTAAGAAACTAGGGGGTTGGAGCCTTCTTCCAGTCGTAGTTGGAAAACAAAGGAAGTTGGTGCTTCCAATGAATGTAATTCTTCAAGATATATAAGAAAAAACATTATGTGGTTTTATCCTGATTTGGGTTTCCACGTAAAACATTGGTGTATTGTGTATGTGTGTGATTGTTCATTTCTTATTGCTCATTATTGGATAATAATTCTACATTGATATAACACTTGGATTATTTGGAGAAAAATGATTATAATTACGATATTACTGATTCACCCCCCTGTCAGTAATCCAACAATTGGTATCAGAGCAGGTTCCTTCATAAATCAGTTTAACCACTAAAAGGTAAATCATGGAGAGTACTAACTCATATAAAAATGGAATACCACATTTTGATGGACAGAAGTATGCTTTTTGGAGCATAAGGATGAAGATATATATATACAAGCATAGGGGTTTGAAATTTGGCAATCAATTGTAGATGGATACATAGTACCAGCAGTTTCACCAACAAATGACAAAGCAGTGAAACTTGTTCAAAATAATTCTAAAGCTACAAATGCACTTTTGAATTGTCTCAGTGAAACAGTATTCACCAAAGTTGCACATTGTAAATCCACTAAAGAGATTTGGGACAAGCTTCGAAATATTTATGAAGGAGATACAAAAGTCAAAGAAGCAAAACTTCAAACTTACAGAGGTCAGTTAGAACAACTAAAAATGAAGGAAGATGAGAATATTACAGCCTACTTCTTAAGAGTTGACGAAACAGTGAATGCAATCATAGGATTGGGAGAAGAAATCGAAGAATATGTAATTGTTCAACAGGTTAGTAAGATCTCTTCCTATGAGATTCAACCCTAAGATATCAAAACTAGAAGAAAGATTGGATCTGAACTCACTAAGCATGGATGAAATGCATGGAATCTTCATAGCATATGAAATGAGAATTGAACAGGAAAATCCAGATGTAAAATAAGTAGTCTTCAAAGCATCCAAAATATCAAAGCAAAAGAAAAGGGAACAAGAATAATATAGAAGCAGCAGCGACATCTCGAAGGATGATGAAGAAGTGGCCAACTTCGTTAAAAGACTGAATAAGGGAACCAATGGTAGGTATGAAGGTAAGCTTCCTTTAATTTTCTTTAATTGTAATGGTATTGGTCATTTTGCTAACAAATGTCCTCATAAGAAAAAGAGAAATGATGAAGATTACTCAAAAGGAAAACACACATATAAAGGCAAAAGAATTACAAAGAAATATTTCAAGAAAATCTTATGCATCAAAGAAGACATCTCATCATCAAATGAAGATGAAATCAGTGACAGTGACAGTGAGACAGGAAGAGTTTTATTCATGGTAGTAAAAGATTCTGACAAAGAAGACTCCGAAGAATAATATGAAGAATCCAAATAAGTATATGAATAAGTCGAAGATGAAATTGAAGAGGCAGAAGTTGACTATTGAGAAGAATTAATGTGTGCCATGGAAGTTATCAGAAGAGAAAAGAAGAAAAACAAGAAACTACAAGAAGAACTTGACAAGAAAAAGGACACTCGAGAACTAGAACAAATGATCACAAGATTGAAGGTTCAAATAGAAGAAAATAAAAGAATTGAAGAATCACTCAAAGAACAACTAGAAGAAAAGGACAATATCATTGGAAACTTGAAAGCATAGATTGTCACACTAAGAAAGGATATTCAAAAGAAAAATATGCAGAATAGCTCCAAAGTTCTGGATGGAATTATCAGCAGTCAAAAATCTCATCTTGACAAGTCTGGACTTGGATACAATTAGATAGAAAAGGGATGAAGCTCCAAAACAACAGAGCAAGAAACAAATCCAAAAATCTATGGAGAAAAACGCAAAGGGGATAGGAAGATATACAAGGAAGATTACAAGGACACTCCTCCACTGAGAAGATTTAGATTTTAGAATCAACAACAGATAGATAGGCCTCAAGAAGAATAAGGATTCATAAGAGAACCTTCTTTCAGAATATCTTCAACTCCCAAGTATCAAACTATATTTTTTGGTTTATGTTATGCATGTAATAATTTTGGACATAAAGCTGTGAATTGCAGAGCTAACAATAGGAACAATAACAACTTTAAGAGTCATACACAAAGGAGTTACTCAAGAATACCTAGTGAAACACAAAGAAGAAGTTACAACATGTTTGAATCTTTGAGCACTGAAGTGGAATATTACAAATGTAACAATTTTGGACACATGGACAAAAATTGCATAATGACAGTCCCTCCTAAAGAACCTCAACAGAATAACAACAGTCACACACAAGAACCTCAGAAAACAACATGGATAAGAAAGCAAGATCAGTATAGTAATGAAGAATGTGCATTCTCTCTACAAGATAAGCAAAAGAAACATGGTTGGTATGTTCACCGTGGGTGTTCAAAACACATGACAAGTGATAGAGACAAATTTATTACATTGCAAAAGGAAAGAAATGGATCAATCTCCTTCGGAAATGATAATTCGGCCAAATCATTGGAGAAGGAACAGTCTGAATCAGGAACAAAAATAAAAAGGCACAAAATGTTCTACTGGTAGAAGATATGAAACATAATCTTCTAAGTGTGATTCAAATGTGTGACCAAGGTTATAAAGTTACTTTTGATTCACAAAGGTGTGAGATAAGAAGAGAAGGTTCAGGTAAATTGGTCGGTACAACTGCAAGAACTTCAAACAACATATATGTGTTAAGTGAAATTGGAAATGAAAAGTGTTGTATAGGAAAGGAAGATGAAAGTTGGCTATGACACAGAAGAATGGGTCACATGCATTTTGATAACCTTGTCAAAGTAAACAAAAGAGAAGCAGTCAGAGAAATTCCCCATATCACGAAACCAACCAACACTTTATGCAAGCATTGTCAACAAGGAAAGCAAACAAAGACGAGGTTCAAATCAAAGGAATATTCAAAAAGAAGACCACTGGAAATTGTGCATACTGATTTTGTTGCACCAACTACAACAAAGGGCTTAAAAGGTGAGAGATACTTTATGTTATTAGTTGATGATTATACAAGAATGACTGCAGTTTTCTTTCCCAAGAACAAGTCAGAAGATTTTGAAAACTTCAAGATCTACAAGGAAATGGTTGAAAATGATATGGATTCAAGAATCAAATGCTTGAGATATGATAATGGAGGAGAGTTCACTTCAAAGGAATTTATGGACTACTGTAGCAGTCATGGAATAAAAAGTAAATTCTTTGTTGCTAGGACACCTCAACATAATGGAGTTGTTGAAAGAAAGAATAGGGCAGTACAGGAAATGGCTCGAACAATGCTAATGGATTCCAAATTGACAGATATATTTTGGACACAGGCAGTGCATATAGCAGTTCACATTCAAAACAGAGTAATTCTCATAAACAACATTGATAAAACTCCCTACGAGCTATGGAAAGGAATACCAACAAAGGTGAAGCACTTCAGAGTTTTTGGAAGCAAATGCTACATCAAAAGAAAAGATGGCAAAATGGGAAAGTTTGAATCTTGTGTGGAAAAAGGAGTACTTGTTGGTTACTCAAGCATAAGGAAAGCATACAAGTGTTAAAATATATGATTGAACAAAGTTGTGGAAAGCATCAACGTAACAATTGATGAAACAGGCAAACCAGAATCAAAGGAAGAAGAAAACAAATCAATGGAACAAATTTTTGAAGAAGAAGAAGCAGAAGATGAAGTAGAAGAGGAAGATGAAGAAAATCCGACAGAAACAGAAGAGCAATTTTAGAAAGTATCTATAAAGACACCTAGAAAATGAGTAGAGAAAAATCATCCTTCATATCAGATTATTGAAAACAAAGATGCAGGAGTTGAGACTAGAAGAAAAAACAGTTCACCGGAACAAACACACCTAGCACTCTTATCTACAATTGAACCAAACTGTTTTGAGGAAGCCAACAAGGATGAATTTTGGAATAAGGCCATGAATGAAGAATTGTATCAAATAGAGAAAAATGACACTTGGGAACTAGTTCCAAGACCAAAGAATAAGAATGTGATCAGCAAAAAATGGGTTTTTAAGAATAAATTAAATGAAGATGGACAAGTTACAAGGAACAAAGCTAGATTGGTATGTAAAGGATATGCACATATTGAAGGAATCGACTTTGAAGAGACATTTGCCCCAGTTGCCAGAATGGAAGGAATCTAGTTGCTTTTATCCTATGCATGCTCCAAAAATGTTAAAGTATATCAGATGGGCGTAAAATCATCTTTTCTGAATGGGGAACTTGAACAGGAATTCTACATTAAACAAACAGAAGGATTTCAGTTGTCAGAGAACACAAATTCTGTGTGTAAATTAAAGAATGCCTTGTATGGTCTAAAATAGGCTCCTAGAGCATGGTCCTCTAGACTAGATAAGTATCTGCAATAGGCAGGGTTCAAAAAAGGAAGTGCAAACAACAACCTCTACATAAAGGTAAGTGAAGGTAATATTTTATTATTTTAAGTTTATGTTGATGATCTTATTTTTGGTAGTGATGATGACAAGTTAAACCAGAAATTTGCAAAAGATATGCAGAATGAATTTGAAATGTCATTACTTGGAGAACTATCCTTCTTTTTGGGAATTCAGATACATCAAAGAAACCAAGGAATCTTTATTTCTCAAATCAAGTATATCATAGAAATGCTAAAGAGGTTTGGAATGGAATATTGCAAACCGGTTATCACTCCCATGCAAACCAGTTTCAAGTTGAGAAAAGATGATGATTCAAAATCTATAGATCAGAGGAAATACAAGTTAATGATTGGCAACCTATTATATGTGACAGCATCCAAACCAGATGTAATGCAGGCAATTGGATAGGTGGCATGATTTCAAGTAGCACCAAAGGAGTCACATGTATTAGAAGTGAAAAGGATTTTCAGATATCTCAAAGGAACAGAAGAGTTTGGATTATGGTATCCAAAAGGAAAGGATATATCACTTATTGCCTACACAGATGCAGATTGGGCAGGTTGTATTGATGACCGACGAAGCACCAGTGGAGCAGCGTTCTACTTGGATGAGTTTTTAGTATCATGGTTAATCAAGAAACAATCATCAGTATCTTTATCTACAACCGAGGCAGAGTATATTGCAACAGCATCATGTTGTACACGGGTTCTTTGGATGAAACAAACTCTAACAGATATGCAGGTTGAGTATGATGAGCCCATTCCAATCTATTGTGATAATACAAGCACCATTGGTATCTCAAAGAACCCGTTGATGCACTCCAAGAAAAAGAACATTCCAATCAATTATCACTTGCTACAAGAGTAAGTTGCAGAAAATAACATCAGAGTTGAGTATGTGGGAACAAAAGAACAATTGGAGGACATCTTCACAAAACCACTTCCACAGGAATCCTTTGAATATATTCGCTAGAGACTTGGAGTTATTTCTACTCCAAAATGAATTCTTTTTGAATGCTTGTATCTTATATTTCTTAGATTTAAATAAGGAAGCACCATAAGAGGATAGTTCAGTCAGGGGGAGCAACCTTAGATGGAAAGATACCTTTTCCATTGATGACAAAGGGGGAGAGATTTATCAGATGCAAAGGTAAAAGGCATGGTTCTAGGGGGAGAATATTTATCAAATACAGAGGATAGAGTCATGGTTAGAGGGGGAACATGAGTGATATGATTTTAGTATTTCATTAGAGTGTTTCCATCAATGCCAAAGGGGGAGATTGTTGATTAAAGTTGGTTGTCATTGATGTCAACCCTTGAAGAAAGCTGTGTAGCACAAAGGTTGGGTAATGGACCCAAGATTGTTTAATGTAAAGATGACTTGTTCTTATCTTTTCATGGTTGATAATAAGTATAAATGGATGAACTCCAAAGTGGTCCCCTTATGGTGAAATCTCTCATGGGAAGACGCTTTGTGGATTGAGTTATCCTAGAAGTATGGTTAGAGAACCCATGCTTATTTGTGGAATAATGAGATGAATGACAGTGAATTTTTTAGTGAAATTGTCATATATGGATATTTATTTTCATGCCATTTCTGGTGGTATGTGGAACGTCACATAACTCCTCACAGTTAGAGAGTTATGGCCATGAGAAGTTGGAGAACTCGGGTTTGGGTAATGGACCCGAGTTTGTTTGATGGATAACAGTATGATTTTTGATATATTTTCAGGTAATACTATTCTATATGGATATTACATGTCATTCTATTTCTAGTGGTATGTGGAACGTCACATAACTCCTCACGGTTTGAGAGTTATGGCCTTACGAAGTTGGAGGACCCTCATATGTCATCTAGAAGCCCCAAAAGGTCAAAGTAGTCAAATTGGTTTAAGAGTTTTTAGAGGTAAATAATAAAGTGAAGTGATGAGTGCACTATAATTCAAAGTGAATACAAAATCAATTATTTAAATAATAAATTTAATGGATAAATTAGAAGTGGGTTAACCCTAAATTAAGGAAAGTGGGCAAAGTGACCTAGAAGATGTTTTTAAGGAAGCTACTTGGAGAGTATAAATAAGAGGAAAGTATCTCTCGTTTAAATCAAACTTGAGAATATTGAATACCTATAGGTTTTTGAGGTAACCAAAGGATATCTAAGCTGAATTTTTTAGGGAAGGTGAAGAAAATAAGGCTGGAATTCAAGGAAGGATAAATTCTTTTGATGATGCTTTCTAAGGTATGTTATTTACAGGTCATCTCACCATTTTCACAATAAAAAAATTTCTAGAATGATTCAAACCGTGAAATTTCTATGTCATTGAGGAAACATATCCAAGTATCTTTGGTAAAAAATTCAGCTTGTGGTTCGTTCTATTTTTGGAGTTACACTCCGTGGAAAGTAGGGTTTGTGGCTAGTCCTGAAACTAGTCAAAAAAAGTTGTTTCAGGTAAAATGTCATAACTTATTCATAACAAATCCAAATTTAGTAATACCAAATGGATTGGTTAGAGTAAATTATTTAGTATTCTTTGTAATAGTTTCATATCGATTCATCAAATATTATGTGTGGGGATCGCTCTACAAGATCGCTCTCTAGAATAAGCCAGAATTCAGCAAGGTATGTCATTTTTTCTATAACTAATTTTCTGAGAGGTTCCAAGTAGTGACACCTGGAGGAATTGCACAAAACACACTGAAGAACATTTTTTATCAGTTTCATATATTTATTCATTACAGGTACAAAGTTATGACTATTTCAAGTCAGGGTTGTTGACTAATCCAAAACTAGTCATGTGAGACTAAAGAAAAGTTTGATGTAAATGCTAGTCTCTTATTGTTTAAAGTTAAGGAAGGTTTGCAGGTATGTGATAATATAGACCAGGTATATTAAAGAGTTATAAATCATATTTGGATGATGAAATTGATGAGGTATTTTGGTTGAGGTACAAGTTGGGTACATGGTTGAGACAAGTAGTTGATGAGTTGGCATATACATGAGGTGTATAGTTGATGATGTTGGTACATTTTGATGAGTGATAGTTGATGAGTAGTTGACACATTATTGGTACATACTTGTAACATGGTTGGTTGCACTTTTTTATGGTATAGGTTAATTACAGATTGTTTGGTATAGGTTGGTGCATGGTTGATGCACTTGTTTATGGTACATGTTGATTACAGGTTGAGGTACATGTTGATGCATGGTTGATGCATGGTTTGGTTTTATTGGTACAGTTTTATGGTGGTATATCTCACAGTGATAGTGTGACAGTGGTTCCATCATTCTACTTCTACTTCAGGGTGGTTGGACGGGGCAAGGATAGGTGGTTGTAGCCACCTTCTGGTTGTAGCCGGAGAAATTAGGGGGTTGTAGCCTCCTTCTAGTTGTAGCTAGAGAATTGGGGAGTTGGAGCTTCCCTCAGGTTGTATCCTGAGAAACTAGGGGGTTGGAGCCTCCTTCCAGTTGTAGCTAGAAAAAAAAGGAAGTTGGTGCTTCCAATGAATGTAATTCTTCAAGACATATAAGAAAAATCATTCTGTGGTTTTCTCCCGATTTGGGTTTCCACGTAAAACATTGGTGTACTATGTATGTGTGTGATTGTTCATTTCTTATGGCTCATTATTGGATAATAATTCTACATTGATAAAACACTTGGATTATTTGGAGAAAAAGGTTTATAATTACGATATTATTGATTCACCCCCCCTCTCAGTAATCCAACAGAATAAAGTAATTTCACTCTCTTTTTCACCACCAAATCCATCACATATCAAAATATGTAACAACAAATTTACCCAAATTTGCATTGGTTCTTGGGCCATATAAGCCCAGTGTTTGAACCAGAATATCCGGTACCAATTTGTGACGTAGCCATCAACAAAAAACCCAAAATGATTTGCTCCAATACCAAACTATAATGTATCTATTGACTTGGGTACCTCTAAATTCTCCTTCTTGAACAAATTAAAAATTGTGGCTACCATTCTTTAAATCAAGAAGCCTGATACATGTGCATCAAATTGACAAGAACCTACTAAACTATAAAATAAAAGAATAACGGGCTATGCATAGAATTAACAACAAACATTCATGATATAAACATATATTAGAGATAAATAACACATAGTGGAATATAAAATACACAGAAAACATAGAGAGAACTTATCTTTAAATAAACCATTCACCAACTGGCTTTATATGTTGGATGTTCCATCCAACCATAAACATTGTTGTTCCATATCTCAATATAAGTTCACCCCTAATATAGGTCCATGAATCCATGAGGATGTGTCCTAGTCTGACTCTAACACACACAATGAGCTATCTAGCTGTCATGGTTTTCACAACCACACAACAATCCTATTTTACCATTTCTCTTACCCCTCAGCCTGCATAATATAAAGAAATGAAACCCTTTCTCTACAATGCAGTCCTTCATGTTGTTCCATTTATTTTCTAGGGATCTGGTGCTACTTTTAAGGAAATATCAATGTTGAAACTCCAAGGATTCTTAGCTCTGAACAATTCTTTCAAAACTACCATCGTTCTCATTCGCACCGACATACATTCCTTTCTAGAATAATCAACACTTACTTACAACCAATAAGCAATGGTTATTCTCTTCCCATAATTCATTTCCCATGCCCAGACCAAGAGAAATAATAAATGAGGAGCCAAAATTAAAAAGAGTGATTAACAATGAATGAGGAACAATGGATGATGAACCCCCAAACAACAAAAAATGGGGTGTATATAATTACATGAAATAAGGAACCACAAGGCCTTCCCCCAAGAAGTTCATGTAACCACTTTTCCCAAATAAAGCCAAGATGGGTGAATAAAATAATAATAATAATAATAATACTTAGCCCCTTTACCACCCCTCTCATGGAATCATATCCCCCTCTCTTTTTCCTTGTCCATCTTACAATCAATTATGTATTTTATTAATATATTCAAAGCATTACATTTCTAGGCACGCCATCATTTTTAAATTTTTAAATTTATAGGCACTCTGGCCTTTCATGAATAAACAAAATACATTATTAATATGGGGACTCTAAACCAAGGTATTAAACTTACCATTAGAAGTGTGGACTACTCTATTATAAGAGTGTTATATGTAGATTATATTTTCATCCTAGGTCTTTGGATTATTCTTATTATAACCCCTAAAAGGATGCACCAAAGTATTGTTGACTACTTTTGTCTACCCATATATCTATGGATGGAATGTTGTATATCTCTTCAACTTGGTGTCCATACTATCCCATAATGTAGTCCAAAATGCATTGATAAATCATGTATCCCTATCTGAGATGATGCTCCTTGGTATCCTAAAGTGCACCCAGATCTGTTCAAATAACATGTTGGGTACTTATTTTCCTATGGTGGTATTTTTACAAGGCATGAGAATGAAAATATTGGTGAACCTTTCAAATACCACAAATATATAGTAATGTCCCTTATTGTTTGTTGGTAAACCTCCCACAAAATCCATGGAAATGATTTCCCAAGGTTGAGTGGGTATAAGTAAGGTATGGTATAGACCTTCCTTCATGTTATTGCACTTGTTGGTACAAAAAAATACACATCCTCTAATATATTGTGTTATATCTTCTTGCATTTTAGGCCAGTGCACTTACATATGTAAGTTGGGATTTTTCTTCCCAATACCAAAATGACCTACAACCTTAGAGGTGCGAGCCTCTCTGATAATATGAAATTTTTAACCTTTAGGGACATAGATCTTGTTGATATTGTAGCGTATCCCATTTTGAAAATGATATTCAGCCTTTATGGCAGCTTTGTCCATATGAATTTGTCCTTGTAGTTGTTGAAACACCTCCTTGAAGTAGTCATATTTTGTGTGTGCCTCTCTATATGCATCATGGGTAAAAGGCTCCATGTGCATTAGAGTTCCCAACACTATAATTTTGGATGTGGGTGGCCTTGAAAGCATGTCTACCAACTTGTTTCTGTTTCCCTTCTTATACTTGATGACTAGATGAAATTGTTCTAAAAAACCTATCCACTTGTAATGTTTGGTTTGTTGTAGCTCGATATGGGCCTACAAATACTGTAGTGTTTGGTGTTCGATGTGTATGATGGTTTTATTCCCCATAAGATAGTACTTCCACTTCTCGATAGCTTGAACTAGGGCATAGAGTTCCTTGTCATAGGTACGGTTGTTGAGAACTTTTCAATTTCAAAATGATAGCATATGATCCTTCCTTATTACATCAAAACTTCTCCCATGGCTTACCCACTTGCATCTATCTTCACTTTGATAGGATTTTTCAATTTTGGTAAAATGAGAACATGTTCTTAACTTATCTTTCTTTTTATCTCATCACAAGTATTCTTTTAATTCTTCCCCCATTGGAAACTCTTATGACTCGATATTATGGTGTGGAGTGTTGTTGCTACTACTAAAAATTAAGCTATGAACTTTTGCATGTATTATGATACCTAAACAAAGCTCATAACTTCAGTGATAGTTGTAGGAACTAGTCATTTATGATGGCCTCCATCTTTGTGAGATCTATATTGAGTTCCCTCTACCAATCACATACCCCAAATACACTAATGACTATTGAGAAAAATCACATTTATTGAGGTTATCGAGTAGTTGTTGCTTCTTTAGAGTCTCTAACACCTACGTGAGATGTGAGATGTGGTCCTCCCATGAAGAATTATAAACTAGTATATAATCCAAATAGACTATAAAAAATGAATATAGATATGGGTGTAATACAACATTCATCAGTCTCATAAATGTAGCTAGTGCATTACATAAACCAAATGGCATGGCCAACCATTTGTGCAAATCTTTCCTTGTCTTGAAGGAAATATTTCAAGTGTGTTATTTCTTGATGTGTACCTAGTGGTATATTGATTTGAGATCCCACTTGGTGTAATATTTTACGTGTTGTAATTGATCTAACAAATCATTGACTGTGGGTACAAGGTATTAATGTTTTAGTGCAACACTCTATAGTAGATACACATTCGTCAGGTACCATCCTTCTTTTGTACAATTATGATAGGTGACCCACAAGGTGAGGTTCTTGGTTGAATTACACCCTTCTCCAATAGTTTTTTCAACTACTTCTTCATTTCATTTGCCTCTAGAAGGGACGGTCTATACATCCCAATGTCTGGTGATGGGGAGTCTAAAAATAAGTATATTTCATGCTCCACTTCCCTCTTGGGTGCTATCCCTTCAAGATCCTAGAAAACTCCTCTATATGCAAATAAAAACTCCTCCAACTGATATTTTTTCTCTTTTGTACACCCCTCTAGGGATTCCTTCACTCTTATCGACTTATCATCAGACTGTTTTTCTCTTAAGAAAAGTAAAACATATTTCTTACTCGAACTAATCAACTTTTTGGCTTGGTTGGCACTTACTAGTGAGATATTCAATTTACCTTTATGTGCATTGATTATATCAGAATTCCCATCCTTGATCTATGCATCCTTTTTTACCCAACCCAATGGATAGAAGCTATAATGATCACAAACCTCCAATCCAAGATTATTGACCAAATCCGTTGCTCTGGGATTATCTTGTGAACCAGAGTTGACCATGGCGTCTATGATGGTCTTCTTGACATGGATCTTGATGTGGAAGAGTTTGGTCATACCGTTCTCTTCCTAGTGATAAAGGCTACTCAGATTCACCTCCTTCTACACTGATGTACAAACAATATTTTCATCCACATCAGAGTTGCTTTCAACTTGATTTCTTGAATCTTTGGCTAGAAGAACATTTCCTTTGCATATTTATTTTGGTTCTTCAATTTCAACTCTAGATGTAGTTTCCAACACTTTTCCTCAATGTTCCCATCAATATTGCAATGGTTATAATGGTTGTTAGGATCCTCGCACTGATGTGTAGTGTATTTCCTCATATTATCCTTTCTC
>JZKD02S1994765.1:306677-326108 GCA_000966675.3 Picea glauca
GATGTGGATAGGGCTACAAAGTTCATTGAATGGATCTAGTTGATCCATCAGGCGGTACAGGAACAGTTGGAGAAAATCCAGGCCAAATACAAGGCAAGGCATGATATGCATCGAGTTGATCACCAGTTCAAGGTAGGGGATCAAGTCTAGTTATACATTAGCAAGGAAAGGATGCAAGGTGAAGGTAAAAAGCTTAAACCAATTCGTTATGTTCCTTTCAAAATATTAGACAAGATTGGTACTAATGCTTTTCGTTTAGAATTGCCTCCATATATGCAAATCTATTCAGTTGTAAATGTGGAAAACTTGAGATTGTATGAACCTCCTATGATTGAAGATTAAGGAGAAAATGTTTAGATTCCTACCATTGAATATTTTGCTCTTGAATATATGAACGAGTTGCAGGAAGATACCATATTGGACCAAAGAGTCTGAACTTCTCGCAGGGGCGATGTGGAGTATCTTCGAGTGGGATTGAAGGGTACAAATCCAAGCCAGGCCAAATGGATGGAGACCAAAAAGGTGAGAACATAGTATCCTCACTTAGTTACCAACTAATACCAGAATTTTGGTGGTCCAAAATCTTCCAAGTGGGGAGGAATGGTCCAGGAGGCTCCCCAGGTCCAGAAAATGCTCAAAAATGAAAGTTCTCGAAATTGAATGAAACCAATAACATTGCAATCGGATCGTTGTGTTGATTTCGTCCATATATTTACTTTATCAAACAGGATCTATATGCGAGATTTATCGCACTTCGATCAGATTCTCAAACAGCTAAAAAAAGTCAAAGGTCAAACTGGAAAAAAAACAATGTTGACATCAGCATGACATCACCAAAGCTAATTCAGGATGTTGACATGGCAGAGGCAGGTAATGACATCTAGCGGCCTTTCATTGGGCATAGGATGCAGACGTGGACCAATTACAGATTGACACTTGTCAAATTTTCAGGCAAATGTAGTAGTGCCACGTGGCCCAGGCATGGGCAGCCACATGGCACCCAGTCATTTGGTGAGTAAGCCAAGTCAAAAAATATAGTTTGGGGGTCTGTGGGTATTGAACCCACAACCTGTCCAAGCAAGAGCCATGGGGAGAGTTCCTTACCATTGCACCGGAGGTAGGGCTTGTTAAAGGAAGCCCGCCAACTTTTATTTAAAGTGGAATGTTCAAACGCTCTGAAAAAGGGGAGGGGTTGGGGCCCACGGTTTTCAGTTAAATAACACGCTTACGATATGCCCGGGGCTTAGCGCCTATGCTAGCGGGGTTGACAGAGTCGTGGTCATCAGATTCACGCCCCAAAAACTGGGGGTTATCACTACATTAGCACAAGGGTATATTTTATATAGTCCACCGGTCCCATGGAACGCACCTACGACCAAGCGTTAGAGCCTATCCAAGGCCAGCGCGCAGCCCAAAGGGCTGGCGCTTGGCCATATGGTGTTCATATGACCAATTCAAGGAGCGCGTTCCTAACCCAAAGGGGCTACTCTGTGTATTTGTTAAATTTTTGTTACAGAGTAGGTTTTTTTTAATAAAGTTTTGGTCCAGAATTGGTGTTTTGGGGATATTTTGGCCATTTGGAGGGGGATTTGATCCCAAAAAGAGGTCAGATATTCAGGAGAAGTTAGGCTTGTCTTGTTGAGCCTAAAACCTATTTAAACCAGGTTTTTTGAGCTTGAGGGATAACTTTTTGATGCAGGGAATTTGAGGAGCAGCTTGTGTATTTTGTCCATTTCTCATGTTTTGAGAGGCATTGTGCCATGTTTTTTAGAGATGATTGATGAGGCTTGTACGCATATGAGAAAGGAGGTCTTACACAACAGATCAGAAGTCTTTTGCAACAGCAAAGAGCCAATTGTAAAGGGAACTTGAGCATTGAAAGATCAATAAAGAGGTCCTCCACTTGAAAGCGGGCCCGGAGACGTAGCCACTCATTGGTGAACTCCGTTATCAAGTTCTTGTTGTCTTTGTCTCATTTTGTTGATGTTCATATCTATGTTTTTACAACATGGTTAATTAATCGCTGAACTCTTTAAACAACTTTAAGCATCTAGATAAGACACTTGTTTATTATTCCTTCCATTTTTGGATCACTAAATATACCCATCAGATGGACTGTTGTGTTAAGATATAATTGGTTTTCTTTCAAATTGGGTAAGAATGTAGGTCGCCTTAGGGATTAATTGAGATATTTTGCTTATCTAGCAGCAGTTGTAACAAAAACGTTTAACCTGCATCCCTTTCTTTTTCCTCAAACATTGGATCCCCCACCGCCAAGATAGAGGTAGGGAACTACCTACTATAGTTGAAAGTAGGGCCTTTCGAACCTGGGCATAGGAAGCAGAACCGCGATCTGTTTTCTTTCTTCACGGCGTTTCCCTTCAACTTCGGGGTTAGTTATGGCTCTGCGCGTTGTTCTGGACACAGCCAGTTGTCGTTGATTTACCCAGCGACTTCTCAGGCGTCTCCTTCCTCTGTGATTTCTAATTCTGGCCAGTGCCCACTCGGTTCTCCCTTGCCAGCTAAGGTATGCGCCCGTTGAGAGTTCAGACTTAAATTTGAAATTCGTTTGTGCTGAGTGGTTACTCTAAGTTTACACATGGTTACCTCTCTCTGTAGTCGATGATTCTTTAGTTATTAACTCGACTATGCAATGAGCGCACTGATTAATGTTATGCACGATTAAGTAAGTAGCTTGATAACGGATAGTCATAAATGATAGTTTAGATTGCTAGACTTATGGCACGTTAAAGTTGTAATAATGATAGTCTTAGGCTTTAGTGTTTAACGCGTAATGAAACCTTTTTATGATGAACGACCCTTTAAATAAAAGAACCATTGCACGCACTGATTTTCATGACATGTGGCGTGCTTTCAATAGAAATCTTATGCGCAATGATAATTGAAGGGTGGAGTGTTGATTAGTCATAGGACTGCTTGCGTTATGAAGTTTCTCTAGATGATGATTTAACCTCTATCAATGGCACCCTTAATTGTAAATGTTGATGGATTATTATCCAGTTCCCTTGCACCCTCAATTATCCATGTTGTTGGATTGAATTAAAATTTGGTTCACTTGCATCATCCAGATAGAATTGATATCTACCATGCGTAGTTGAATAGTTGTGATTTTTATTTCATAATGGAGTTATAGGTTTTAGATTTATGCGAAACTGGACTTTTGTAATGATCGAGGGGTTAACAACCCTTACTGGTGCCTTGAAGTATTACGAATGATGGATTAACGACCTTAGTTTTTGCCATGTTTAATTTTGATTTGGGATTGATTATTTCAGTGATGAGTAGCAAGTGACGTTGTTACCTTGTGTCATCGTTCATTATGTTTTCGTCGAGTTGTGTTGCTTGAATTTAATTATCGACAGTTTTTCCAAGTGCTTAAAGAAGAAAATTTTACCGGTTGTATGTCGTTTGTGTCGTAATGGTCAAGGTCTTTACATATGGTATCGGAGCGGGTTCAACCCTGGGACTATGGATAGCCACGCCTTCCACTGAATTATTCCCTTGATTTATACCCCGTGTTAATTGAATTAATAACTTGTCCTTATGGTAATCACGGTTAGAGAACATCGTAGAGAATTAATAACTTGTCCTTACGGTAATCACAGTTAGAGAACATCGTAGAGAATTGTGAAGTGGTGCCAAGGAAGGAGGCGTGACGCCTCCGGTAGCACCCACACTAGAGGAATCTAAACCCCAAGGAGAAGAACAAGTCTTGAGCATGAGCGGATTTTCGCGTAGGATGCGTTGGGTCTAACAAGTTCCTTCCGAGAATTGACAAAGGCCTTGACTAACCGCCTATACTAAGATAAGTCCAGGATGCATGTACCCTTGAGGGACCACAGCGCAACCCAGCCAGTACTGGTAGCATTCACGGGGAACTCTAGACGATTAAGTTCCCGAGTTCACGAGTGCCACAGACGGCTCAGTCGTCGAGGCATGGTGAGAGATCAAGGCGATTTTCTTCACGCGTCGCGGTTACGACCTCCAGCATGAAGGTTCGCATAGGTGGTCTTCAGCTAAAGGGGAGCGCTCTTCTATGGGGGAAGATGCTCCTACCTCGGCTAAACATGGTCGTCGAAACCATGTTAGGGGAATGGTTGGAGGAACAATTCCGAGAAAAGTAATTGTCGGAGGAATTCATTGAGTGCCAGTTCGATGAGTTTAGTGCCTTAGGATAGGTTGGTTGTATGGTGCCAAATTATGAGACCCAATTTTTGGAGCTAATTCGGTGTGCCCTGCATCTGAACACGAAGAAGTTGGAGATCAGCAAGTTCATGACCGGCCTTAAACTCCAGTTTTTGTGTGAAGGTGAGGATCTAAATGCCTCGGACGTTGCACGATGCAGTCCAGTAGGCCTCTTAGATATGGAATATTGACCACGAGAGTCCAGTCAGGTCTCCTACAAGATCGTATGGACTGACCACATCTGGTGCGCAGCAGCACCAGACGTCATCCAGACCAGACCACTTGGTATCAAGATACGTATCTAGGACCCATGTTCACGACACCTTGATGATAGGTTCCTCAGCAGAGGGCTTCCTACAGGGGACCATCATATCCATGGCAGCCTTGCTAGCAACCGTCATTTAGGCTTGTTAGTAGAACAGACCAAAACCTTAGGTTGGTGGGACAACAACTTCTATTCTAGGCCCAGGAGTACTAGACTGGAGGTGGGCAATGGACATTGTGGAGAATCACCTTACCAGCAAGACTATTGGCCTGAAAGGGCGAGAGCGGTCGAGTCAACAGGACAAACTACCATGGAGGAGATGGGCAAGGCCCATGTGATTCATGACCATGGTATTTAACCGACAGGTCGAGCACTAGTCCACTGTTCTCAAGGCATCAGGGCCATCGCCAAACAAAATTTTAGTACTTGTTAGACCCCGACGCTACGAAGAGCTCTAATTCTAGTACCACACTAAAGGGATTTAGGTAAATGCATTCGACACGACGAGTTTAGATTCATCAATATGGCTTTCGGTACCAACCAGATGGCTAGAGGAAGGGGTTTGAATTGTTGCTTTAACCTGGGGATAATGTAACGAAGTCCGACCTACGTCACAATCTTAAGATCTTATGACGAATTGATCAATATGGACTGGTGGGAATCGCATGATGCAATACTCAACGGTAAGATGAGGTGGTTGAGTTGGACCGACAATGAAGGACAGAGAAGTGTGGTTGTAGGAAAAAAACGAGGAATATCCCGAGGTTCATTCTTCCCTACAGCTACAAGATATCACACACAAGGATGCAGGTTATATGCATACTTAGCACCAAACGTCAAGGGCTTGGTGGAAGGATTAGAATACCTTCTGATAGTACAAGAGTTTGTGGACATGATTTCCATAAGAACTACCAGGTGTGTCGCCAAATCCAAGATGGAATTTACCATCGACCTAAAGCCTGGAACTGAACCGATGGAAAGAACAGCTTATCGGATGTCGATATCTAAGTTACAGGAGTTGGTAATGAAACTGAAGGAGTTGTTGGACCTAGGACTTTTACGCCCAAGTGTATCGCCTAGGGGTTCTCCTGTTATTTCCTTGCGGAAGAAGGATGGGTCGTGGAGACTCTGATGGACTATTTTCGAGTCTTCCTTAACGACATATTGATATTCTCGGACAATGAAAGAACATGAAGAGAATTTGCGCTCTGTACTACAATGTCTACGAGAGAACAAACTATTGGAGGAAACTGTCAAAATGCTCTTTTTATCAATCGAATATTCATTAATTAGGGCATGTCATCTCCGACGAAGGTATCGCAAAGGATCCAGAAGAGGTAGAGGCTATATTGGAGTGGCCAGCGCCAGAAAACATACCCAAAGTACGCAAATTCAAGAGTTTAGCGGGAAAATTATCGACGATTCATCGAAAGTTTTCGAAGATAGCAAATTCGATTACGGAATTGCAGAAGAAGAACAAGAAGTTTGTATGGACCTAGAAATGTGCAGAAGCATTTTGAAGGATCAAGGAGTTGTTGACGACAACTCGATACTAAAATTCCCTGACATGGATGAGAACTTTTTGGTATGCACTGGTGCATCCAAGGAAATATTAGACGAAAATTGAGGCAAGACGATCGAGTGATCGCTTACATCTCGAGGAAGTTAAGGAAGCATGAGGAAAACTATGAGATGCACAATTTGGAGTTTTTATCCATCGTGTATTCCTGAGAGTGTGGATACATTACCTGATTGGACGAAAATTCAAACCAAAAATGAACCACTGTGGTTTATAGCCCCTTTTTACGCAAAATGACTTGAACGTGCGACAAGGGTGTTGGTTACAACTACTTGTCGATTACTATTTTGAGATTTCCTACTTAAAATGAATAGTGAACAAAGTGGTAGATGCGTTGAATCGGAGACCACGCACCACGCATTGTTTCAGTGATACCTCTTCAAACGAATCTACATGAAAGGATTCTAACTACAGTGCGATGCTGACTAGTATAAAGAGGGTAAGAATTTTTTGGGAAAGACACCATGATTGGTACCAAAATTGAGGGATATACTGTGGGAAATAATGGATCTTGAGATATAATAAATGGATTTATTTACATCCCAACGTCGAATTGAGAAGTTTTGACCATATGTGAAGCTCATAGAGCAGTGTGCATGACTCATCTAGGAGTCATGAAGATGGGGACCAACCTTAAGCCCTTATTCTTTTAGAATGGATAAAGGTAGACATCATCAACTGCATGGCGAGATGTCTAGAAGGTCGACAGGTGAAGGTTGGATGTAGACATCCGAGGGGATTGCTACGACCACACGCTATTCCAGAATCGACATGGGAGATCATTTCGACGAACGTCACTGTTGAATTTTCATTGACTACAAGGAGGCACGACCCGATTGTAGTGATAGTTGATACTCTAACGAAGAGTTCACATTTTGTCCCTATGCGTATGATGCATCAGGCACTAGGTATAGCTAGAGTTTTTAGCAGCAAGATTTGAAACTACCAGACGTACCAAAGGAAACGTAGCCGATAAGGGATTCGGTGTTTGCAAGACGATTTGGACGAGTTCCCAAGAGGCCTTGGGAACACCACTGAACTTTAGTACAACATGTCCTTGAGATAGATAGGCTGACCAAAGGAATGACCCAATTTGGGAAGGTTATGTTGTGTATGTGTGTGTTGGACCAACAGAAACGTTGGGAATATTTCTAGTCATTGGCTGAGTTTGCGTGCTATAACAGCCATCAAAGCACCATTAAGATGGTGCCATTTGATTTTCATGATGGGCGACCGTGTCAGACGCCTTTGAGTTGGGATCGACTCGAGGATGGGGTCCTGGTAGGACCAGAAGCGATCCAAGAATTGAAAGAACAATTACAAACGATACGAAAGCGGATGGAAGAAGAGCAAGATCGACATAAGGGTTTTCTGATGCGCATCGCGTCGACCATAATTAGGAAGGGCCTAATGGCTAGTCGTGCCTCATTATTTGAGGCATTTCACGATGTTTATCTTGTGTCCTTGTGCGAATTTAGCTCAGTGATCCTATGCATGAGATTGACTGAGTTCTCGGCAGATGTTGTGCAAGGTGTGCTCACGGTGGAACCAATCTACTTTCAGGACCGTCGCATTCGACAACTACGGCATCAAACTATCGATCAATTCAAGGTCCAATAGAACAATTATAATCCACACTCAGCTACATGGAAGGATGCATATGATATACGTCATCAGTTTCCATTTGTGATAGCTAGACATTTAGATATTGTTAGATACTTTATTTTTGCATTTGTATAATGTGAAACTTCAGGATGAAGTTTAAAACAAGAGGAGGTGTATGTAACATCCGGCTCTTGCACGCACCTGATGTGACGTATTCTTATGGAAACTTGTGTGCAATTGATCTGGTTCATGATATGATTGACTGATTTGATTATGGAACATGATGATGTTTGTGGATTTGATGATATGTTATTTTATGATATTTATATCGATAGATGATATTGACTGGTTTTTCTAAGTGTGCAGGACTTAGCACGTTTGAGGATGTCGGTGGCATCGATGGATCTCCTTGGACTCTGGATCGAGTCAAGGAGCAGACGGTTATGGCTAAGGATAGATTACTAAGCAGACTCACATCAGGAGTAAAGGGGTCATGCATGACAACCAGAGATATTGAGGGAGAGGTGTGGCAGGAGCCTTGCCACATCCTACTAGCACTCCCACCGTGTCTCAGACTGTAGGTTAATGATTACCTAGTCTGAGAGATCCACGATTCCGTGAGAGTAGACTGTGACAATCTCTCACGATGATTCTAAGAGGTGTGCAATAAGGCAAGGTCCTTATTCCTTAGAGGCCCTTAGTCTCCCACAAGATCGCCTGACGGAGTATTGACTCCATGGGTTTGACATCTACCAAAATTAGTCAAAAGGTGAGTGGCACCCTTCGAGCACGTAGTTCATATTGAAGGGCACGTCGTGCAAATAAAACAAGAATGCAAGCAAGTGGCACCCTTCGAGCACGTAGTGCTTCTTGAAGGGCATGCCATGATTTTTAACTCTAGTAAGTTAATAAACCCGGTACCTAGAAAACTATGCCTCCTTAGGACATGGTTGGGCTTAAAATGAATGATGGTATGAGTAAAGTTTAATAACTAATTTTCCCTTAAAAACTATTGCCAAGACTAGTGAATTTAAAACCTAGGTCTAACTAGAGCATGTGAACAAAAAAAACTAAATGGACATATAACAAGGAGGCGGGTAGAGAAAATTCAAATATTAATAATTAAAGTAAAATTTTAATGAAGAATTAAATTATTAAAAGGGTAAATTGTTGTTTATATCTAAACTTGTTAAATCTGAACTAAGAAGAAAAGGGGGAAGTTAAGGAAAAGGGGAATGTCTAACATAGTGGGGAATCTAGTCTTTGGGACCTTGTAATTGTGAACTCAACTAGGTTTTAAGATGGCGTCAGTCATTTAAGAAATGTAAGGGAATAAAGGGACACCGAGGAGCTTTTTTGGGAACAATTTTAGGTGGGTGAGGGAAATAGGCAAATTTAATTAATTAATAAATTGATTTTTGGTGCAAGTAAAGGATCGGGTGACATGTGTACAAGGGAGGTTTATCCTAATTAAATTTAATAAGAAGAATCTAATGAGGGTTTGGGAAACCAATCACTAAGAAAAATCTATAAAAAGGATGGTGGAGGAGTATGGATAACGTCTGGTAGGTGTAAGGTTACGCTGTCAATATTTGTCTTGATCGATCTTCTTTGTGGGAGTTGTGATTCCCAGCTCAAATAGAGAGTGGTAGCTCGACCTTGCGGGGTGAGCTAGGAGCTAGCTTATTCTTTGGTTCGTGTGTGTGGCCCCTTTGCAGCTTAGGGTGTCAAGGGGAAGAAGACTACCCCTAGCATTGGTTGGGAGGTACTGGTGAGGTCTCAACAGTTAGCAAGCCAGAGCTGGATGGAGCGCAAGCGTGGGACGACTTCAAATCTTCACCTTTGATTACTGTAATTCTGGTAAATCTTTATCTTAATTAAATTTAATAAGAAGAATCTAATGAGGCTTTGGGAAACCAATCACTAAGAAAAATCTATAAAAAGGATCGTGGAGGAGGAGTATGGATAACGTCTGGTAAGCGTAAGGTTACGATGTCGATATTTGTCTTGACCGATCTTCTTTGTGGGAGTTAGGATTCCCAGCTCAGATAAAGAGTGGTAACTCGACCTTGCGGGGCGAGTTGGGAGCTAGCTTATTCTTTGGTTCGTGTCTGCGGCCCCTTTGCGACTTGGGGTCTCAAGGGGAAGAATACTACCCGTAACGTTGTTTGGGAGGTACCGGTGAGGTCTCAACGGTTAGCAAGCTAAAGCTGGATGGAGCGCAAGCACGAGACAACGACTTCAGATTTTCACCTTCGATTACTGTAATTCTGGTAAAGATTTATTTGTATAAAGTTTAAATTTACACTTGTATGGATATGGTATTCTGATGACGATTTCATTGCAATGAGTTTTCCTTGCATGTGTATTGATGTGGTGAATGTAACAGATTGTTTTTCGTAAAATCATAATTTATAGTTTTAATCTGATAGAAGAAAAAGAAAAAAATTGTACATACATATACCCATCGTACGAACTGTTGCGTTAGATAGAATTGGTTTTCTTTCAAATTGGGTAAGAATGTAGGTCTCATTATCAAAGTTGTAACAAAACAGTTTTTCGCAGGTTGGTATCCTCCTTAAACGTGTCATTGTCCTTAATGAAATTATTTTACCATGCTGGCGTGTATATCCTGAGGTTTTAAGACTACTTTTAAAATGTCAACGGAGTGAACTCTCCTATCTTGATTTCCCTTGTCGCTCTGCGTGTAAACTGAATTGGAACTTGAAGAACGTTACAGAACACCTTGTGGGGTGTCTTTCAATCCGTAAGACTAATATTCTGTCAGTGAAAAGGAGAGAATTTTGAAAATGGTGAGCGCCATAAAGCAGCACTGTTGCGATCCTACTAACTTGGTGCCCAAGCGAGATTCTAGATAGAGACACTTGGGTACATCTTCCCCAACTGTGTGATTGTTTTTGTTCCTTTACTTTTCCCTTTTTCCACCCATGGACGTGACTAGTGACCATACGTTCCTTTCTTAGCGCGTGGGTAATCTTTATCCTGCAAATTTTTTATTTGGTGGCTTGAGACCTTCACCTTCCCAACCCTACAACTGGGCGTTACCCTCTCCATCCCTAAATTGCAATGAGTTTTTATGCTCGACGTGGTTTTATGTTTTTTCTTCTCCGTCTCTGGGTGGGGGCCTCAATTTCTCCGCAGGCTGGCACTCTTGCCCTGCGGGATAATCCTCAGCTATATCTGATCCTGTATCCATACGCACAGTTTTCCCTCGGGCTCTTACCTCTTGCACTTCTTCTTCACCATAACTTTGCATGTGGAATTTTCTTCGCCCAGCTACGACGGGATTCACTGTTTAATGGTCGCCCGGCGAGAAATTGTTGCCCATCAATGATCCAATTCTCTGCCCTGGCCCATCCTACTTCTCATGCTGCGAACAATTCGTGAATGGACGAAAATGAAAATCAATTCTTAATTTCTACGTGCTGCAATAATGCTATGCTACTACCTATCTTCGTTTGACCCAGAGGAAATAAAAAGGAACCAAGAAAGGATCGAAAAATGAAACTGAACCTATGAACCTGCATCCCTTTCTTTTGCATCGAACCTTGGATCCCCCACCACAAATATATAGGTAGGGAACTACCTAATATATTTGAAAGTAGGGCCTTTCGAACCTGGGAATAGGAAGAAGAATCGTGATCTCTTTTCTTCCTTCACCGTGTTTCCCTTCAACTTTGGGGTTAGTTATGTATTTGCACGTTGTTCTGGACTCAGCTAGTTGTCGTTGTTTTACCCAGCGACTTCTCGGGCATCTCCTTCTTGTGTGCTTTCTAATTATGGCAGGACATTCATCCCGGGGACTTGCCTAGTGCCCACTCGGTTCTCCCTTACCAGCTAGGGTATGCGCTCGTTGAGAGTTCAGACTTAAATTTGAAATTCGTTTATGTTGAGTGGTTACTCTAAGTTTACACGTGGTTCCCTCTCTCTGTAGTTAGATCTTTATTTAGGATCAGTTGTCAGCAATTTATTTTAAGAAGTTGCAGTCTGGACAGCCTCCATTTAAATTCTGAGAAGAAACGATCCTTTTTCTAGTAAGCTAATCCTTACCTCTTATAACCAACACATTATTTCCTGTTTCGCGTAAGTACCTGCTTCAATGGGTTCGGTACTTGCCACTTATCCATGGTTCCCTTTCTCAGGTTCCTTTTTAACAAGCAGTAGTTGTGGTTCCAACTTGTTTTTTCTAGTAGAATCACTTTTAGTTCCAGCCCTTTTTTCAACAAGGAAATCACCTAAATCCTTCTAAGAAAGTTCAATCTACCAAGGGATATAGTGATACTTAAACTTTAAAACTTGGGTCAGTCCCATTACCCAGCTTATAACTCGCGAAGTCCTTCTCACACTATCTTCATTTTCGTGCCACCTCTCCACTCATAATTCAACCTTGTCTCAGTGTATGCACTCAAGGCATCACTACGCACAATTTAAAGGCCAGATAGAATTTGCAGGGTCGATGATTGTTGAGTTATTAAATCGATTGTGCACTTGCACACACTGATTAATGTTACGCACGGTTAATTAAGTGCATGATAACCCTTGTGTCTCGAGTAGATGGTGTAAATGAGGTTCGTAGATTAGAGTACCTGCGCCCATTTCTTTGTGATGTAGGATTAGCACAGTAGCAAAATAGTTGCTGGTGAACGCCGAAAGGTTAAGAAAATGAAACGAATCCTTAAAAGAATATATTAAATTTTATTATCTACTAACAAATAAATTGTTGGGCTTCATTTATCTGATGTTAATATTTTAATTTCTGTTAATCACTTACGGGCAATCAGTTAGCTATCAAAGTAATTTTTAAATATGATTAGGTAAATGTAAAAAAGTAAACACATAAATTGATGTCTTTATAATAGCTAGGAAGTTAATGATTGAAATCACAGCCATTTATTTTGTGTGACTACTAAGAATATTCCAGCCATATTTAATCATGTCCATAAAAAACTTATTAAGCACTAAATCCCTATTAAATCTGCCCATTGTCAATAGGTGTATGCCTTTCGACGTAACTAGTAGGCTCCTTGCACGTGCTAAATTATTTGTAACATATACTTATGGACCTAAGACTATTCGCTTGAATGAAAGTATTATTTGGTAATCAACTGTTAGACCTTAGATTTCCTTACGGGGCAATAATTACAGTCATTTACCTTGCACCATCTCCCTTGTTGTCTTATGTTGGATTAACCGCTTCTTGTGTCCTTAAATTTATTAATGATTAAGGTTGGATTTATTTCGTTCATGGATTCCTTAAGGTATGATAGTATAGAATTTTGGGGACTCCTTGCGTGATGGATGTTATGTAAGGTACGATGGTTAGATCCCAGAGTTCTTGCACATCTCGATTTCGCGTCATAACTGATAGTTTAGATTGCTACACTTCTGGTGCTTAAAGTTGTAATTATGATGGTCTTAGGCTTTAGTATTTAACGTGTAACAAAACCTTTTTATGATGAATGGCCCTTTAAATAAAATAACTGTTGCGTGCACTTATTTTCATGGCATGCGTCGTGCTTTAATTAGAACTCTTGCATGCAATGATAAATGAAGGGTGGAGTGTTGATTAGTCATAGGAGTGCTCACGTTATGAAGTTTGTCTAGATGATGATTTAATCTTTATGACTGGCACCCTTAATTGTAAATGTTGATGGATTATTAACCAGTTCCCTTGCACCCTCAATTATTCATGTTGTTGGATTGAATTAAAATTTGGTTCACTTGCGCCGTCTAGATAGAATTGATATCTACCCTGCGTGGTTGAATAGTTGTGATTTTTATTAGAATACTTGTGCTTATGGATTTTTACGCCGAAAGGCGTATACCTATTGACAATGAGCACAATTAATCAGCTTTTAATCTAAAATTCTAATCTGATGGTTAACAATTGAAGATGCTGGCATATTCTTAGTCGTCCTCCCAAATCAATGAATGTGATTTACTCTTCATAACTTCCTTGTATTTCTGAATGCATCCGTTACCCTGTTTACTTTTTAACATTTACCTAATCATATTAAGAAATTACTGTACCACTATATAATTGCCACGTTTAAATGATTAACCTTTCAGATTACCATTTAGATTTCCTCAACTGTCCAAACGTTTTATTTTCTGACTGTTGTACGTTTCATTTTCTGTGCACGTTTCATTTTCGCCATGGATTTCAGCTGTCCACCCTTTCGGCGTTCTCAGCCGCTAACTCGCGGCTGTGCTAGTTATGTCATAATGGAGTTATAGGTTTTAGATTTATGTGAAACCGGACTTTTGTAATGACCGAGGGGTTAACAACCCTTACTGGTGCCTTGAAGTATTACGAATGATGGATTAATGACCTTAGTTTTCTCCATGTTTAATTTTGATTTGGGATTGATGGTTGTGTTGATTATTTCAGTAATGAGTAGCAAGTGAGGTTGTTACCTTGTGTTGTTGTTCATTATGTTTTCGTCAAGTTGTGTTGCTTGAATTTAATTATCAACACTTTTTCCAAGTGCTTAAAGAAGAATTTTTTATCAGTTGTATGTCGTTTGCGTTGTAGTGGTTGGGGTCTTTACATGTTCTTTGACCACTTAAGGTCTCAAGATTGGAAATTGTTCTGAGATACTTGTAAGAATACAATTTCATAAAATCAGATCCGAAAATTTGTGTAAGTAACTCATAAATTTATTCAACTTGTGCAATATTACGAACTAAATCTAACAAATTTTCTGCGAGGATGTGAATGAACCCAACAACCTTACGCAAGAATGCAATCCATTTTTTTCAACCTTACACACAATTTTTCATTTATATTAAATTCAATATAAGTAATTTAATATATGAATCTACGAATTTCCGCAAGTACTATGTTGGCCCAAAAAAACTGCTAACTTCATTGACATTTGTAGGAGCTATCCATTTAATGATGGTCTGCATCTTTACGGGATCTATATTGAGATCTCATCGACCGATCATATACCCCAAATGCACCAAAGACTACTAAGAAAAATCACATTTATTGAGGTTAGTCAGAAGTTGGTGTTTCTTCAAAGTCTCTAACACCTGCATGATATGTGAGATGTGCTCCTCCTAGGTAGCACTATAAACCAGTATATCATCCAAATAGACTATAACAAAATAATCTAGATATGTACATAATACATCATTCATCGGTCTCATAAATGTAGTGAGTGCATTACATAAACCAAATGGCATGACCAACCATTCATATAAATTGTGCCTTGTCTTAAAAAAAATATTAGAGGTGTCTTCTTCCTTGACGCATATCTGGTGGTATCCCGATTTGAGATCCAACTTGGTGAAATATTTTGTGTGCTCCAACTAATAAAACAGATCATCGATCCTAGGTAGAGGGTATTGATTTTTTAGTGTAATATTGTTTGATGCTTTGCAGTTGATACACATTCTCCAAGTCCCATCCTTATTTTTTACAATTATGATAGGTGAACCACAAGGTGAGGCGCTTGGTCGAATCACACCCTACTCCAATAGTTTTTGAAACAACTTCTTCACTTCATTTCCTTCCAGAATAGATTGTTTATACATCCCAATATTCAATAATGGGGATTCTAGCAACAACTGTATTTTTTTCTCCACTTCCCTCTTGGGTGGTAGCCTTTTAGGCTCCTAAAACACTCCTCGATATCCCTAGATAAAATCCTCCAACTGATTTTTCAATTCTCTAGTACACCCTTCCAAGGATACCTTTACTATTGTCGACTCATACTTAGTTTGATTTTCTCTTAAGAAAAGTAAACCATATTTATTACTGGAACTAATCAACTTCGTGTCTTGGTTGGCACTTACCAATGAGATATTTTACTTTCCCGTATGTGCATTGATGATGCAGGACTTCCCATCCTTGATTAGTTGATATTGGTTATCTCTTCTCATGAATATTGCATCCCTCATATACATGTAGGGGATTCCAAACACTACTCCACATACGTCAAGGGGTACTACATCCAATTAAACATCATCAATAAAATCAACACTTACAACAAATTTAATCTTACATTGTTTTGTTACCTTGATCTCTACATCCTCATTTAACTATCTCGATGGACATGGAGTAGCCTAATTGTGAACCTCCAATCCAAGCTTGTTGACTAGATCCACTGCTATGAGAATATTATGTGAACTAGATTTGAACAGAGTGTATATCTTGCTCTTCTTGACCTAGATGTTGATGTGGAAGATTTTTTTCATCTCCTTCTCTTACCGGTGATGAAGGATACTCATATTCACCTTATTTTGCACTGATGTGAAGATAATATTCTCTTCCAAAACATAGCTACTTTCAACCTGATTTCTTGAATCTGTGGCTATGAGATTATTTTTCTTTGCATCCTTCTTCTTGTTCTTCGGGTTCAACTCTAGATGTAGTTTTCAACACTTTTCCTCTGTGTTCCCATAAATATTGCAATGGTTAAAATATTTGTTAGGATCATTGCATTGATATGAAGTGGTTATTGTCTTATTATCCTTCCCCCCTTTCCATTTATTCTTCCCCTCCTTGGAAGCTTCCTAGTGCTCTTTCGGCTTAGAACTGCTTGGTTTTGCTTTCTTATGGCCTATATTTTTTAGATAATGTGCATGTTTACATGCCACATCCACTATAATTGAGGAGTACATATGGGCTCTTGGGAGATATACCCAACATGATGGCCATCTTTTTTAACTTGGTGGTGTACTCATGTACTCTCTACACTTTATTTTTCCTAAAGCATATCTACCAGATCCATTGCTTCTCTACATACCCAATAGGGTAGAAATAGGACTTAATGAGGGTTTTGGACTCCTCCCACCTAGTTACTAGTGATTCACCCTCCAGCCTAAGTTTTCATGTATGGATTTCGCATCAGGTTAAAGAATGTCCCTCTAACTTCATTCTAGATAATTATGTGTTTCGTTTTTCATCTATATGGTGAACACTAAAATAAACATCTAGTTTCTGCAACCAATGATTTAGTTTTAATGCATCGATTTCACCTTGGTATGGCTTTATGTCCACTTTTTCTTACATATTAAATAAATATTGTTAAGGGTTTATGGTACCAGAACTCATCTTCTCTTTCTCAAGTTCTTTCCATGACTCTTTTTATGGGTCTTCGTTATCCCCTGGTTTCTTGTCTGATTTGATATTTGAGTTCTGGCCTCCAACTTCTTTGAATGATCTAAGATTGATTACTAGAGATTCCATGAGGAGGGAAATGTTGCGAGATACATCATTGACTTTCTCTTCCATCCTTGCAAATATCTCTTCTATTGGATCGCAATGGTTATTATGAACAAACTTGTCGCCATGGCTAGGGTTTTGTGACTTTCTTCTTAAACCGATTCCTAGATCCCTGCAATATTCCACAAATACCACAAGAAAACCTACTCTGGTACTAGTATGTTCTATAAATTATCATGGATATTCCACTGAAAAGTTTTTCACAATAGAACTAATAAATACTAAAATCTTTACTATGAAAGTTAATTTTGTTTAGATATTAGATTTTATAATTATTGGTTTTCTGCTTAAAATGTATGAAATAGATTAAATACGAAAAATAGAGAACATAAATAAATACTCACACACCATCCACAAATAAACATAAGATATAATCTAGGAAACCCAATATGGGAGAAAAGCCATCTAGAAGGTGAGGTTGATCTTCTCTCTTTTCTTCAAATGCTAGTACAAAGAAAGAGGCACTCTCTATGGAGTTGTCTTTGGCATTGTGGCCTATATGGCCACTACATAATCTATCCTCCTCTGTTATTCTCTCAAAACACCACTCCTAGGTGTTTCGCTCAACTATGGAACAAATATAATGCTAAAACGAAACACATTCTCCTCCTAGTGGCCTAGTATTTAACATAGAATGATATCCATATAGGTGTAGAGTTTTGAGTTCCTAAACACTCAATTAGTGATAAGGTTTGGACCTTAAAGAATATTCTCAAAAGTACACATGTGGCTAACCCCATATGTTTGAGTGGGGGGGGATTGCGTGGCATCCACTCATACCATGGTGGTCAACAAAGAATCCACTCATGACATGAGCTACTAGATGTAATCTAGGTAGTTATATCAAACAGAGGTAAGGCATATGGTACAATAAATTAGAATGATGATTCTCACTGAGATGAGCTACCTGATATGACATAGGAAGGTAGAACAAAAAGAGATAAGGCATATAGTATAGTTAATTATGATTTGATGGATAACCTTCAAAACAAAGGAAACCCAAAATAGGAAAAGGTTATGCAAGTCAAACATGAGCTTTGATGAAAAATAAAACATGGGATCTCATAAAACTACCTCTAAGAAAAATCCTCATTAGTTGAAAACTAGTCTATGAATTCAAGTACGAAACAAATGGGATGCTTGACAAGCATAATGCAACATTGTTTGCAAAAAACTTTGCTAAAAAAGAAGAGATTATTGATGCTTGAAATGGAATTCGAGTGCAACACTTGATAACACCCTTACAAGGCTCTCTGGGGGATAATGTGGAAATGGGGTGCAACACTTGATAACACCCTTACAAGGCTCTCTGGGGGATAATGTGGAAATGGGGACCCAAGGCATACTTAAATCAGTAAACCTACTAACTATGGGATTAGATTTATTATTTAAATGGGTCAATGGAGCCTCTCCCCTTAAGGGTACTAATCTTTTGTCTATGTTCATGTAAATTTTAAAATTTTCCTTATGTGAGTAATTGAATTTTCTTAAATGATTAATTAGAGTGTAAGTCTTTTTTTTGGGGGGGGAGGGGGGGGTATCTAGGGGAATTGGTAACAATGATGGTATATGGCTCACGTGACACGGGTTCGAATCCCATTGGTTTCCTTATAACCCCTAGGAAGAACCACACCACCCACAAGCATAGCCTCCATATAAGACGAGGTTTGAACTCGTGACCTACTTAGCAGCACGAATGCCTTAACAGCACGTCCGCTAACCACTATACAAGCTAATTAGAATGTAAATATTATTCTAAGATAGTTGTGCGAATTAAATGAAAATACATATATTCAACTAATTATTAATCAAAATATATCAGTTATCAATGAGTTAAGGCAATAGATACATCACTAATAATTGACATTAAAGCAATGAGTTAAGGCCATACATACATCACTAATAATTGACATTAAAGTAATGCAAAATAATATTGCTTACACACATTGCAATGCAATAGCATAAGAAACTGTAAGTGCATAAATCTAAATGATTAGAATTAAAAAATTAACCATTAACATCAATAAATAAAAGGGGATAATCAAAATTATTAAATACAACAAATGCATAAAGAGAAATTAAAAAATCTTGCAAAGTGAAACTAAAAAAAATTGTGAAGTAAGTAAAATACACAAATAAAGATGAGTGCATGTATGTCTAAAAAATATTTATTCATACCTTTGGATGGGGTGACAGAGAGGATAGGTACCCAAAGGGGCCAGACACTTGGCCATAGGGGTTAGCATTTGGACAGCACCTCCCAGCACTCAAGATTGAACCCAGCCAAATGAACGAGTAGTCGGATCCACACCTCTCTAAGTCCTCATGCCAGCACAGAAGACCATGTAGACAGCACCCAGGTGGACCCACGCGGGGCGACTTAATACCGTCATACTATTATAGCTCAACATCCAGCTCTTGCCTTGGTAAACTACCTACTTGGAATGACAATGCAGAGAAGGATTCAATGATTTTTAATCCTATCACCCTCGCCCGACAACCTCAAAATTCAATGATTTT
>JZKD02S1994765.1:326252-368436 GCA_000966675.3 Picea glauca
CAATTTATTTATTTTTGAATGTAAATTTTAAAAAAAAATCAATTTATTTATTTTTGAATATTTTTTAATGTAAATTAAAAAAAAAATCAAATAATTTATTTATTTTTGAATATAAATTTTTAAAAAAATCAATTTATTTAATTTTTAATATTTTTTAATGTAAATTAAAAAAAAAAAAATCAAATAATAATCTAGTAGTTGATTATGAGATTTTTATGGCAAGAACAACTGTAGATGGGAATGAAGAATTAAGAGGAAATCCAACATCACTTTTTTTTTTTGTCCTTATTATTCCCTACATCACTTTCTTTAGTCCTTATTAGTCCCTCTTTTTTTTTTGTCCTTATTAGTCCTTCACGAAAGCTTTTTGTCCTTATTAGTCCTTTTTTTTTTGGTCCTTATTAGTTCCTTCTTCTTTTTTGTCCTTATTAGTCCCTGCTGAAGGCAAATTAGGGACTCTAGCAATCGATTCGACGTTGATTATCAATTAGTTTGATTGAGTTTCACTACAAATATTTTTTTGCAGTTCCAAACTTGAACATAAGGAAAAATAAATAAAAATTTATGATATTTAAGTTAATTTTATCAATCATTCTATTGGTTAAGATGATCCAAGTCTTATTGTGAATGATCCTATATGAAGCGTTGATGATCCTTAGTTTTCAGTCTATATTATAAGTGCCTAAGTTTTATGAAGCTTTTATATGAAGCGCAGATGATCCTAAGTGTCTGACAAAATGCATTTTCTGCAATCTCTAAGTTCTATGAAGCTTTTATAAGAAGCGTTTATGAGGATGATGACACACTTTTCATACATCTATTGTATTCAAACTTTTAACACTGTTATGCATTAAAACTTAACTTTTAACTCTTCTATGCATTAACACTTTACTCTCAAATGTCATTTTGTTGTCAACCTTAATACTCCATGTCAGTCAGTCTTCCTATCGAATCATTATCCTGCACCGCCATTCCATTCTACCATTATCCATTCCATTCCGCCCTTATCCTGTACCACCATACCATACTTAAAATCAGAGAGAAGAAAACCGACTCACAACATTTGGTGACGGGGAAGCAAAGACAAAGCTTCGTTCAAGTTAATCATTGACAATTAAAAATATATATACGATCCCATACAATTTAGGAACGGTTCTAAATAGTTGGAAACTAATCACCGTTAAACCCACTAATTCTCCATTATTCTAAGTCTCCCCTTTAATGGAGAAAGTATTGACATCCACACCTAACATCTCCCTAAACAGTTCAAATTTGATCTTCCCAAGAGGCTTAGTGAAAATATCAACAGCATTTTCACTAGTGTTACAATAGATTAAAGAAATGTCATTAGACTTCATTTTTTCTCGAACAAAATGGAATTGAGTATCAACATGCTTTGTCCTTGAATGATAAACTGGATTATTTTCCAACTTGATTGAGCTCTGGTTATTGCATTTTATTATCGTAGCTTTCTTTTGTTCTTCTCCAACATCTTGAAGTAGTCTTCTCAACCAAACAGCTCCACAAGTTGTTGCACACAACACTTTATATTCTGCTTCAATGGATGGCAAAGACATAGTAGGTATGTCTTAATACTCCATGAAACAATCATGGAACCAATGCCAAATGCATAACCTGTAGTAGATCTCTGATCATTCAGATTTCCAGCCCAATCTGAATCTGAGTAACCTGTTAGCTCAACATCGATTGAATCAATATACTTAATACCATAATCAATTGTGCCTTTGAGATACCTAAGTACCCCTTTCATTGCATTCCAATGGCTTTCTAGAGGTTTAGCCATAAACTGACTTAACACACTAACAAAGTATGTTATGTTAGGTCTGGTTGTAGTGAGATAGTTCAAGCTTCCCACCATTTGTCTATACATTGTATCATTTACCTCCTTTGAACCATCATCACAGTAAAGTTTCATGTTCTACTGCATTGGAACATAAGAAATTTTACACTGATCCATTTTAAACTTCTTAAGTACTTCTTTGACATATTTTCCTTGAGACACAAAGGTTTGACCAACATTTCTTCAGACTTCAAGAACGAGACAATAATGTAACTCACCAACATCTTTCATTTCAAATACCTATGACATCTACTTCTTAATTCCACTAATCAATTTTTTTGAATTTCCTATAATAATTAAATCATCAACATATAAGGAAATCAATACAATGTGCCCCTTTTCATCAAACTTGGTATACATATTTGGATCACTTTTGCTCCTCATAAAACCCTACTGAAGAAACAATGAATTTATCTTCTCATACCATGACCTAGGTGCATGTTTCAGTCCATATAATGCTTTCTTTAATTTACATACTAAATGTTCCTGACCACTTTTTAGGTTGAGTAAGGTAAACTTCCTCCTTTAACTCACCATTCAGAAAAGCAGGCTTTACATCTAATTGGTGAAGCTTCCAATGGTGTTTTGTAGCTAGTGCAATTAACATTCTTATAATGTTTAATTTAGATACTGGTGCAAATGTTTCTACATAATCAATGCCCTCTTTCCGTGAATGCCTTTTTTCGACCAATCTAGCTTTATATTTGTCTATACTACCATCTATTTTGAATTTAGGCTTGTATATCCATTTAAATCCAATGAGATTTTTATCTTTAGTCAATTCCCAAGTTTTGTTTTTCATTATAGAGTCATATTCTTCCTCCATTGCTTCTCTCCACTCTTCATGTTCATTCGCTTCATTAAAACTCATGGGTTCTATGAAATTTGAAATATTACTCATTAGGGCATACTCTTTATATTTTTCAAGCAGAAGAACTTGTCGTGAAGATCTTCTCAATTGGATGGTGACTTCTTCTTCATTTTGTGAAGATTTGTATTCAATGCTAGATGTATCCATGTCATTGGGTGTATTTTCCTATTGATGCTTCGCTTCTTTAACCTCCTCATATTCAAGAAGTACATGCCATCTTTCATGATTGTTGTCCTCATTGTTTCCTTCTGCTTGTTCATGGAAGATTACATATCTACTTGCAAACACTTTGTGACTAGATGGATCAAACAGTTTTTATGCTTTAAATTCTTAACAGTACCCTATAAAAATACATTTGATAGCTTTAGAATCAAACTTCTTCATGTTCTCCTTTGGAATGTGTGTAAAAGCCTTACATCAAAATATCCTCAAATTATTAATTGTTGGTTTAGAATCATACAAGGCTTCGAAAGGAGTTTTATGATCAAGACACCTTGTTGGAATTCTATTCTTTAAGTAAACAGCAATGTTAATGGCCTCAACCCAAAAATAATTTGAGAGATTCTTACCTTTCATCATACTTCGTGCACATTCCACCAAAGTTTTGTTTTTCCTTTCTGCAACTCTGTTCTATTGTGGAGTGTGGGTTATTGTAAATTTTTGTACTATTCCATGATATTTGCAATACTTGATGAAGTTTCCCAATCTTTACTCTCCCCCTTGATCTGAGCAAAGGATTTTGATGGGTTTTCCTGTTTGCTTCTCCGCCATGTTTTTAAATTCCTTGAAGTATTCAAAAATATCACTCTTTTTCCTAAGGAAATAAACCCATGTGTATCTTGTGTAGTCATTAATAAAAAATAAGAAATAATAAGCACTTCCTAGCTACCTTGTCTGCATTGGTCCACAAACATCAGTGTGCACAAGTTCTAAGAGATCCTGTTTTCTCCTATCAGGATTAGAGGGGAATTCATCCATGTGAATCTTTCCTAATGCACAACCTTCACAAGAAGCATACTCATTCTTCAACATAGAGATACCTTCAACCATACTTTGTTTTTGTAATAACAACAAATCATGATAATTAATGTGACCATACCTTTGGTGCCAAATATGTTTTGTAGGCATAGTCGCATAATTTAAAGCTTGATGATTCTTGCTGGTGACATCAAGTTTGTATAGGCCTCCAACTCTGACTCCTAAATCAACAGTTTTGTAATGATCATGCAAGTCCTTCACTATACAATGTGTCTTGAAGAATTCGACCTTCAAATCTTGATTTGTAATGGTGGACACAAAAATCAAGTTTTTATTTATCCCAAGGACATACACAACATTGCGAATGTGTCTGAAAGTACCATTCAGAAGTGTTACTGGAATATCGCCATATCCCTTGATTTGATAAGAGAGATCATCTCCAAGATAAAATGGGAACCATTATGTGTTTCTTTAAAGTTTATATACCAATTCTTATTACATGTCATGTGAATTGAAGCACCAGAATCAACAAACCATGCATCAACATCATTAGTTTCAGTAGAAAGTGAAGCATTAGACACAAACAATTTGAGATCTTTTGGATCAATGTTTGGGTTTTCTTCTACAAAATGTTCTGAATGTTTTCTATTTTTATGCCTAGCCTCATCATCATTTTTCTTCATATAACATTCTCTGGCAAGATGCCCAGTCCTACCATAATAAAAGAACTTAGGTTCATTTTTTTTCGATGGCATACCTTGATTTGGCTTTGACTTCCTCTCAAATGAACTTCCTCCTCTGCCTCCTTCTCATGGTTTCCCTTTAGGGAATCTCTTCTTTGTCCATAGTGCTAAGTCTGAATTTTGAGGCTTCAAATTCACGCGCCTATCTTCCTCTTGCAACAATATACCTGTCAGTTCCTCAAAAGTAGGGGTTTTCTCCCTCGTTGCAAGACCTGTTATAAACATTTGATAGTCCTCTAGCATTCCATTTAGGGCAATTGTTACAAGATCAGTGTTTGACACTTTTTCTTCTATATCTCCCAATTTGTCTTTCATTTCTTTAATTCGCACAAGAAACGTAACAACAGACTCATTTATATCCATTTTAATACTTAGCAATTTACTCTTTAGGAAAAGAACGTGATTCATATTATTAGTTTGATAAAGATATTTAAGTGCTTGCCACGTTTCACTAGAAATCTTAGCATCTCTAATATGTGGAATTATGTTATCTTTAACAGACATTCTCAACAATACCTTGGCTTTGTTCTCCCGCTTATCCCAATCTAGGATTGTTGTCGTTGTTGCGCCTGCAGCCACATCGGGTAGCACTTCATCTCCTTTCGTGATCGTCCATACGCCATAACCTTCCATCAAGGTTTGCATCTTGAATTTCCAATTAATAAAATTTGAGCCATCTAACTTGTTGACTTTGTTGAAGTACATTTCTAGCAACGGATTCACCATTCTTGCAAGCTTTGTTGAAAAAGTAGTCTCCTTTTTATTTCTTTTCGTTCATATCAATGACAAAAATCTTTATTTGAGCAGCAGATAATCACTTATTTCTTTGGAATAATCGCTTATTTCTTAGGAAATAACATCCAAAAGCAGAGTATATCGTGTCCCTGAAGTGATTATCAACCCAATTATCTAATAGTGAGCATCACAAATCCACAAATCCGAGATATAATTCCTAACAAATTTTTAATTGAGGTTAAATGTTTCAGTCTCTTTGTGGCACCAGCAGAAGATAATCGTTTCAGTCTTTTTATTTGAGCAGCAACGATGATTCGAGCGATGTTTTTCCTGACGGTTTCCTTCAGGACTCTCCACTCGAGCTCCTCCCAAATCTCCCTTGCAGCGATCTCCCAGTGATAAGCTCGAATACCTCATGCACTGAACGCCATCCCATTCACACAACTCGACACTCTTTCCTCTACGCGGACAGACGAATACCTCCAGCACGCCTCTTCAAATCTGGCAAGTGGCCCCCACGAAGCGCGCCTCTCTTCTTCGCACGCATGTCTACATGCTTCCACTCTCACGTAGGTTACTCTTGGACGAAGATTCCATCGATTTTGGATGAGGGTTACTCTCACACAGGAGGAGGGATACACAGTTGTTGTCCAGGCAGCCAATCGCCCTCCACGCTCAATAGGCAGTTCCACGCCCTCTCCACGTAGATGTTCCATATGGTAATTGATCCGCCTCTCTCCCTCAAACAACGATCTGTCTCTCTCAAGAGCGATCCGCTCTCTCCTTTGCTCTAATACCAACTTAAAATCAGAGAGAAGAAAACCGACTCACAACATTTGGAGATGGGGAAGAAAAGACAAAGCTTCGTTCAAGTTAACCATTGAGAATTACAAATATATATACTATCTCATTGAGAATGGTTCTAAACGGTTGGAAACTAATCATCGTTAAACCAACTAATTATCCATTATTATAATTTCCATTATGTACACCACCTTCACTGCCATGTCATTTTGCTCACTACCTTCCCAAGTGGCTGTCATTGTCTCGAGCACAGTCTGTAATGTGCGATGGCATGTTGGGCATCATACAAACTACACACAGATTCATGAATGGTTCATCATTGGTTCATGAGCATACCACAGCCAAGTCTTCTCACTCATACCGAGAGAGATGTGTATCGATGCCAAGCTTTACAACAATTGGAGATGTTATTGATGCCAAGATTTACTGATGCCAAGTTTTACAACAATTGGAGACACTATTCTTTGGATCTCATAATGAAACAATGAACTGGCATCTCTATAAACTACACCTTCCACGCCCTTCGTAAAATGCTATTTCTTTGGATCTTGAAGTAGAACATTGAACTATGAACTATGCTCCTTATACAGAGTGAACTATGAACTATGCTACTCAGAAAATGGTTGCAACAACTATACATGCACCTAGTGGATAATAGTTTTTTGAGGTACAAGTTCATTCATTTCACATCCATTGGATAATATTTTTTCAGGTACCAGTTCATTCATTCCACATCCATTATAAATCATTTTATTAGATACTTGCCAAAATTTGCATAAGAAACAATTTGCTCGAGCAAGTGAGTGTTGATTGTAGTTGTGACAGGCATTCAAAATTCTTTGTTTTATAGGGATACCTGAAAGGAAGGATCCTTTATGAATTATTGATAGCCTTGATCACATTCAAGGGTCCCTATGTTATAGCAATGCCTGAAAGGGAAAAGCCTTACTAATCGAATTATTGATATCCCTCTTCGCATTCAAGGGTATCCAAGGGTGGGAACAACCTGGGGAGTCACACCTTCATTGGAGATCTTACCAACAACCATACATATGCTGGAAACCAAACCAACATAACAAAGCTAGAGTTGGTTCAATGTTTCCTCTATAACCGGTTAGTGGGTCATTGTTCTGGTCTCTCTACCTTAAATAAGTATTCTCTCATAGTTTAATTGACGGACATAGATGAAAGAGGAATGAGACCTGATGCAACCATAGATTGAATCCTTTGATAGTTGACATGACGAAAACACTTGTGCCATAGACTCCAAGACGGTCTTTTCTTTATCTCTAGCAGCATTGTTTATTTCATTCCAATTAATCAAAAGAATTGTTCTCTTTACAAAATTCCCTGAGGAAGTTTGGACCAAAGTCAAACTTAGATGTCCCTGGTGAAACCCATACAAAAGGACTTCTGACAGAAAGTAAAAAACTGAACTTTAAAAGCTAGATCAGCTTGCCACAGATTGTTGCCCACTCGACTCTACAAAATATCCTTTATCAGTCATGAAATTTAATTCACAAACAGACAAGTCTACACAGATTATCAAAGATAGATCAACACCTCTGAAACACAAGTGTCTGAATGATGTAATTTAACCTTGAATCTTTTTGTCTACAATAGGACCTTGTTGTCATAAAATAGAATTAGACTTTCAATGAATTAAAGAATGAATGAAAACTGAACTATCTCAATAAAACTCAAGAGCAGACCTTAGTATGTTTTCTCCTTCTATTATCATGATTTTCCTCCTCCTCCTTTTGCCTTTAAGCAATCAAAATTAGTTGAAGTAGTTAAACTACCTCTTTTAGTTAAGTTAACTAAAACTCAACTAACTTTTAGTTTAGGGGAAGAAATAATATAATGATAAGGGTCTTTTAATAAATAATAACTAGTAGGTGGGACCCCTTGTGACTCCCTTTAGTTTCTTAAAAAACATAAACACAACTAGTCAATCAATCAAACACATCCCTCCTTGTGGCTCCCATAATCATTCTCATAATTTGAAAATTAATATCAATGATATTTGAAACCATATCCCAAAAATATAATATAGAAAATATCAAAAAATAGTGTGATGTCCAAAAACTTCGGCAGTCAACTATTCTCAACAATCAATAAATAAATACACTCAAAAACCATATTTTCCACTTTGGGAGCCAAGTTTCCCTTTGTTGCTACTGTCTCCCTTTGATTTCTCTTAATTAGCCTTAGGTTGTGTGGAGCCTTTAGGCCTGATCTCACTGATAACATGAGAGCAATCATCTCTCAAGTGCATGCGGGATGAAACAGATTTGGCAGTCATTTGAGGGAGAGGAGAGGGCAACAGCAGCTTTTCCTTTATCAGGTACATGGTGGGATTCGGTTTTTAGCCTCTTTCTTGCGTGGGAAGACTGTACAGGTAGGTGTGTAGGGGCAGCTTGGGCAATTGGTTTAACCGGTGGAGGAGGAGCAGGTAGAGACAAATTGGGCCAGCCATGATGTTGGGAGACTGTTGGGTGGACAATCTCTTTCCATTTATCATTTTCATGGACTTCAGGTTGTAATGAGACATGAGGGGGAACTGGGATACCAAGGACATGTGGGGGTTGGAAAGGATGCCTTTCTGGCCTAGGTTGGACTACCCCTTGTCCAATCCAATTGAAAAAACTAGCTTGGAATAATTGGTTCAACTCTTGTGGATCTGCATCAAAATGTATCGAAAACCTTGGCCTTCTAGGTCCCCTGTTCCAATTTCCTCTTCCCCTGTTATTTCGGCCATGGATTCCTTTGTTGAAGAAGCTCATTCCTGTATATAGTGTTTATTAGCAACTATCTTATTAAACAAATCATACATGACATCTCAAACAAAGTTTGGCTCAGTAACACATCATACTCATGCAATCCAATCCATAAAAATCATTTAATGCGTGTCAATGAGAAGGGGGTTAATAAGGGTTATGGGATATATGAGGGGTTGTATTGAGCGAAAAGTGATAAAATGAAAGGGAACAGATCATGATTGTTGCTCAACAAATCATCAAACAATCAACTTTGTATTAATAACAAAACATATCAACTGTAACTCATCTCTATGTCATCCTTCAATTGATATAATACAACTTTTCATTTAATTATAATTTAATTTTAAGAACATGGCGTGAATAGTGAATCTAGGAATGTGAGGGAATTCGTAATGTGCGAAAAAGTGAGAGAATGGCAGGAAAATTAACGGATATTGTTCATAAAACAAATTAAGTAATCAATAATCATAACTCTTTACTAAAATCAATTCAAAAAAATACCAACACGATATCAACAATTACTATGTATCAATCTGTTTGTTGTTCCAACATTCAAATTTCTCAAAACTTCTCAATTTAGAACAGTATGTGCAATCATACTCATAATCGAAACAACTTTCCATTCAAAAATATTGTTAAGAAAATGTTCATCTTTTATTTCTTTGCCTTCCCCTTTTTTTTTTAAACACGCAGTAATATGTTCGGCCTCTATCCATAATGCATCACTATAATAGTAAACATCCACTATCTACCAATTCACAATAGTTTCCCAAATCAAAATATACAAAGGTCATTTTCCAAATCGAACAGACTTCCAAAACATGCTCGATTACACACATTCTTCATCATATCAACCAATAAGATTTTGCAATGAAACCACAGTCAACATAAAACCTGAGCCTCATCACTATCGATGTAACCATTTATAACATGCACGATGATTCAATAATATATGCACAGTGAACATCCACAAGTACACAAAGCCACCATTTCCATAATTAGCTATAACCCCGATCGAGCCTAGCAAAACACACAGGTGTTTCCAATTTGCAATTAAGACCACCTTGTAAGAACATAGTGAGTGGAAGCATAACGAAAAGAAGACAGCCCTTGACTACATATTATTGTTTGTTCCCAATTGTAATTGTTCAATTGATTTAATCATAGAAAGACGAGTTAGGGACTTGATGGAAAATTCCATAACCACTCTACTTGATAAACCAATATTTGACAACCAAGAAGATTCTTGAAAGGAGCAAGAAAAGTTGGAGATTTAAAATCGGACTATGTCGAAAAAAAATACAAGGAGACAATCAAGAGTGTGCTCATTTAACAATAGCACAGAGAACTGGAGGTCCTAAAAGACATATCAACCATAGGCAAAAACGATTTTGATACAAACATAGTAATAATCCACAAGGTCTCCTTATAACTCCCAGTCTAGGCAATGGAACAACAGTTAGCCATAGAGGAAGACACCGACGAGTAGGGTAGAAAAATACGGTGCACATAGTGTGTTTTATGCCTACAGAGGAGAGGTGAATGTTAATTGAACAGTGACAGTTACAAAGAACACATAGAGATATAATCTATGTCTATTTTCTTAAGAGTCGAACCATTTGACAACAATACCAATGAGGACGCATAACACCAAGGCATAAATTATATCACCCCACAACCATACAATATATATCAATGTTATGGCCACCCTAAGACCATATCTTGAGATACTTTGGTGCCAAGATAATGAGAATGAGCCCACGACCATGACTCTGGTATGAAGAAAATACACAACAACCAAATGGAAATCCTAATGTGACTGGATAGGGTTACACTCATGACTGTGAGGGAAAAACCGATGATAATACACAGAACGAAACCCTCCACCATCAATACAGAGCAATAATTACACATTCACTTAATATCCACAAAGACCCACCACGATTTTAACCGACAAAGCAATAAGTGAATGCACAACTCAACCAAAAATCAATTCTTTTACTTGCAATCCGAAACAATTACACAGTCATCTAAGAGAGAAATAAAACGCATTTACACAGTTGAAATCCTCATGAACACACAAACCCAAGCATTACTCAGCCATTTTTTGTTCATACACAGAGCATAATTCATGGATGGAGTGAAAAAGAACCATACCTATAACAAAGAGATTAAAAGGGAGATATGGCCAAGCATTCTTCTTCCCAAGCCTGAAATGCGGAGCTTAACCACCAACAGACCAAAATGTAACAAGGAACAATACTAGGGTGACAATCGATGGGGGGAGTATGGAGTGATGTGCATTTACTGTACGTCGCTTCCATCTCCTAGCCTATTCAATTCAAAGTACAAGTCAACCAAACATTCACCAATGAATTAAACCATATATTCAATTCCCAACAATTGAAATCTTCGACAATATTTCTTGCCCAATGTGCCACCCAAGCATTTATACGTTAACTTTTTCCAAGTTGTATGCAATATAATATGTATTGCAATGTTATATCCACCCAAAATAACTCAAATGAAAATCGCATAACCACTAACCAACCATATAATAGTTAGGACTAACACTAACATCTTTTACTTTTCCATTTGCATATAACCCTTTATCATAGCTAACACATAGATCCTTCCCCTTTAGTATTTTTTCATGGTTTTCTTCTTTGTTTTGGTTATGTTATCACTAACATATTTCTTGTATATATGTGGCCAAGTAGTCGATCACAATAATTTGTGACATGGTTAAATCATAGCAACTATAAATGCATGCCCATCATAACATAAAAAAATAATGCTTTGAATTGAAAAAGCATCCCATAAAATGCATCATCCGCATGTTACTGTGTCAAAAAGAAACCAAGACTGCATTGTCAACCATGTAGGACTATGTAAGCAACATCGAAACAGTAGCAGAAAAATGTGTGATATGTCTATCTTTGAGCCTCCAGTCTACAAGGGGGTCCCACCTACTAGTATTATATTATTAGCATAGTTTAAATAATAGGGCTTTACCAATACTTTGTGGGAGAAATTCCTTGTTGCAATTTTAATTGTCAACAAACTAGAGACTCCATAGGGAAATTTGTTTGCAATAGATTAAGAACTCAAAGTGTCTGGTTTCGCAGACCAAGTATTCATCAGATCAAGAAGATATAAATCAGAATGATTATGCAACAGGGGGAAGTGAGCGGATTTAATGGAAAGATGATCGAGAATTTGGGAATAACTCATGGAAAGTGTTAAGTATGAGGGGTTTTGTCCTTGTAAGAATAATCATTCAACTAAAACTTTCTCTTTTGAATCTCAAAATGGATGAAGAAATGGAAAGCAGAAGTGGGATGTAACCAAGTATCTCATAAAACAATAGTTAAAGCAGAAAACAAATTCAATGATGCCTTCAGGGAGAACATCATGATAGTCATGTAATCTTGATTTTTATTGATTAACGATACTTTGCAAGAGTTTCATTGTGGAAAAATTGATCCAACACTTTATTTTTGACAAAAATTGAAGTCAAAAGAACAAAAGCAAGAAATGTCATAACAGAAATGAAATAGCAAAATGGGAGTGAGCACAAATTAAATGACAAAGATGGAAATAGCAGAAATGAAAACTACTAAAATGAAAGCAGAATTGAAATGAAAGAAATGAAAATACTAATGTAAAAGCAGAAATAAAAACTATTGTAAAAGCAGAATTGAAATAGCAGAAATGAAAACCACTAAAATACAGAAAATTCCAAACGTTAAACTCTTCAAGTTGGTTCCACGTAATGTTTTAAGTGAGAACTGTTAGTGTTGTAGGAAAACAATCACTCTTGTAAGTCCTTTAGAATGTAAAGTTTTCACCAAGGACAAAAGTGATCTTGAAAGGACCCAGCCATAATTTATGAAACTTTGAGTGTCTTCCCCTATCAACATGAGTTGAATCCCACAGTAGTACCTTATCATTGACTTTAAATTTGACATTTTTGACACTCTTGTTGAAATACTTTTTAACAGTATGGTGTCTCATTTTTATATTACCCAAGGAAAACGTTCTTTTCTCCTCTAAATCCAGGAGTGCATTCATCCTTTGTGAAACATTAGAAGAATTTAATTCTTCAACCTGTATCATTAACCTTAAGGAGGAAAGTTTTAACTCAGTAGGAAGAATGGCTTCTTGGCCATACACAAGATAGAAAGGAATGCAACCAGTTCTCACTTTGGTGGTAGTTCGATATTCCCAAAGGGCATAAGTGAGGAGAGTGTGCCATTGACGAGGCTTATCTTCGATGATCCTTTTGACAATTATCACCAAATTCTTATTGGTACACTCGGCCTTCCCATTTCCTTGGGGATAATAAGTTGATGAGATAAAATGTTTAACCCCCAACTTAGCTAAAAATTGGGTCAGCTTTGCAGAAATAAAAGCGGTACCATTGTCTGTAATAATTTCCAAAGGAAGACCAAATCTGGAAAAAATATTGTTTTCAAGGAAAGAAATCACATGATCATATGTTGAATGTTTAAGTGGGACAACTTCAACCCATTTTATAAAATAGTTTGTGGATGCCAAGATAAATACTTGTCCTGTTGAAGATGGAGGATTAATAGGACCAATAAAATCCAATCCCCACTTTGAAAAAGGAAAGTCCGGGAGGACAGGTTGTAACGGCATGGCTGAAAGGCATTCTTTCCCAACAAATTTCTGGCACTTGTCACAAGATCTCAAAAAAACATAGGAATCACTAAAGATTGAAGGCCAATAGTATCCTTTTCTAATAATCTTAAAAGAAATAGTTTAGTAGAAAATTGACCTCCTACATGAATAACAGAATTTGAAGAACCATGAGTTTCTTGCAACAATTTATGTTCTTCCTCATTGTTTACACAGCAAAGCAACATACCATCATCATATCTTCTAAACAAGAAGTATCCTATAATGACGTATCTAGAGGATTCAAGACGGAGCCTTCTTCTTTGATGAGTGTTTAAGTTATCTTGGCATATTTGATTTTGAAAATAGTAAGCCAAATTTGTATACCATGGATGTTCAGATACAGGAAGGATTTGATTATCAATGTAGAACAGTGTTGATATGCAACTATCTTGTTCATCAATTTCTTCACTAGTTCCAGCATAATGAGCTAAGTGAAGGGTTATGTCACGTCCCTTGATGGTGGTATAAGTCACGATAGTTAAATCATGCTCCTAGATCTTGGTAAGCCAATGTGCAAGCTTCCCTGAAAGATAAGTCTATGAGAGAAAAAACTTGACAGCGGGTAAAGGGACTTTTACCAACACATGCTTACCTAAGATGAAGTGGCAAAATTTTGCAATAGCTTTGACAATAGAGAAAGCATGTTTTTCAATAAAAGAATATTTAAAATCATCATCAGATAATCTTTGACTCATGCAAGCCATTGGTTTTTCGTTACCTTAGTCATCACCTTGCATGAGGATAGCAGAAACTGCTTCCTTTGTGGCATTGGTATATATCATAAATTCTTTCTCAAAATCTAGCTTCGCCAAAACTGGTGTGGAACTAATTTCTATCTTGATCCCTACAAAAGAATATTCGACATCATATGTCCAAGAAAAGGAACGATATTGCTTAAGAAGATTATGAATTGGTTTGACCATTACAGCAAAATCAGGAACAAACCTACAAACAAAGTTAATAACCCCCATAAAAGATTGAACCTCCTTCTTGGAAGTGAGAGCAGACAGATTTAGGATAGCATCAATCCTTTCAGGATCAATGCTTATTCCTGAATCAGAGAAAATGTGTCCAAGGATATTTCCCTTGTTAACGCTGAAAATAGACTTGGAGGGATTTAGAGAAATGCCAAATTTCTTGCATCGCATGAGAACTCTTTTAAGATGACCAAAATGATCTGATCAGTTTTTGGAGTACACAATTAATGCATCAAAATAGATCTGAATAATATTGTCGATCAAATCGTCAAAATCTATTTGCATAGCTCTTTGAAAAGGGGCACCTGCATTGGATAAGTCAAAAGGCATACGTTCATAAGAAAAAGTTCCCCAACGAGTAATAAAAGTGGTTGTATATTTATCTTCCCTTTTTACCTTGATTTGATTGTAACCAAAGAAATCGTCAAGTAAGGACATCATCTGTGACCCTGCAACTTTTTGCAAAATCATTTCCATATTAGGGAGAGAAAAGTGATCTTTTTTGCTAGCCCAATTCAATGCGTGAAAATATACGCATAATCCGATTTGACCAGTTGTTTTCTGAACGGGAACCAAACTAGAAACCCATTCCAAATACTTAACTGGAAAGATAATCCCAGCCTTCAAGAGTTTTTCCAACTCCTTTTGAATTGTTGCTTCAAGTGCAGGGTTAATAGGTCTTTTTTTTTGCCTAACTGATTTTATTCCCTCCCTGATAGGAATGTCATGATGTATAAGAGCAGGATCAAAACCATGAAGATCCTCATAAGACCAAGCAAAAACATCTTTAAATTCACCAAACAGTCTAGTAAACTTCAATTTTTCTTCATCAGAACATTGGGCACCTATTTTAACATTCTTTGGAGACTTGGGTGTTCCAATGTTCAAGGAAATGGTTTTATCCACTTTCCTTTTCGACTCCTCTTCTTTATGTTTCTCTTTGTTACCTACATCACTCGATGAAAATGAAATTTATAGAGGAGTCAAGCCCTTAGGAATCTTGTTATCTTTCATTGATATAATTTCCTTAGGCTTATAAGCTTCATTTTGAATGAAATCACAGATTCTCTCGTCACTAGGGAAGACCTGCCATGATTCTATATTATGAAGGATATGTGGACGATACAGAGATTAAAAAGTACAATCAGGTCTTTGTGGCAGAAGTTGTCAATTAGGAGAGGCTGCAAAAGCAGCTAACCGATCAGCCATTGACTTCAATTCCCTTTTAACATGAGCTATGTTGAAAGATAGTAGGTTCGAGATAAGTGCCCAAATAGTTTGGGTGTAGCATTTCATCAACTTGTTTCTAGGAGAATATATCTTACGTACAAGGTTCACAACAAGCTCGGAATCCCCAAAAACTGTAAGGTGACCACAACCCAGATTATATGAATTTTCAATGCCTAACAGTAATGCTTTGAAATCAGTGACATTGTTTGTGCAAGCAAACTCTAACTTATAAGAAAAATTATGAATTTTCCCCAAAAGAGAGTACAAGATAATACCAACTCTATTTCCTTCATTGGAGCATGAGCCATCAAAGTGCATATGCCACATCCCGTCGTCAAAGTCAACTTGTTACAAGGTATTGATATCCTCCTCGGCAAAGATGGAATACACTCCTAAGTCCTCCTCAATATAATTCACATTAGGTTGTGGGACACTTTCTATGTAAGGTGAAATTCTTCCCTCTCTAAGGACTATGATGTTTTTTCCATTTCGAGTAACAGATAAGTGCATCTCGTCAAGTGAGAGGTATCCACCTATCAAATCTTGTCAATCTCTTCCTAGGATGATCGAGTAGTTACTTACTAGTATATCTATTACCTGAATACTAAGGGTGGTACTTATTTCAGGGTGTGCACATAAAACCAAGGTCACGTCCTTGATTTTACCTATGGTCGTTTGTTGTAGACTATTATAAGAGACCATGCTTCTAGCATTTTCATTTGTACAAGACAAGCCTATCTCTTCCATAATAATATTTTACATTACGCTTGGGCTCGAACTACCATCAATGAGGAAACAATGGGAAATCTTATCCATAATCTTTACAGAAATATAAAACGGGGGATTTTTTACAGGGTATCTAAAGTTATGTATGCCTAATTTATTTACAAATGAATCCTCTTCATCTACCTCTTCATAGAGGTTGGCTACAACAGAATATTTTCCTTCCATGAATTGTTTTAGATGCTTCTTTTTTCAGGGACGACAACCATGTCCAGAAGGGTTGCATCTACTTTGATGTTGGCCAACTGATTTAGAATTTTGTCTTTGGAAGAGGGGAGAGGGGAAGTAGTTCCTTAACTGTCAGGAGCCTTTGGAACCTAAACAGTAGAAACTGGTGAAGATGAGCTTGTGCTAGAAGAAGTGCGAGGAGGATCACATTTTCTCTTGGGAGCATATGATTTATTCCTAATATTGATGATCATGACATCTTCTGGCTCTGCAAAGTCTAAGACAACGATGGTATTTTTAGGTCTCTTACCAAATATTTATCTTTGGCACTCTTCTTTACCTCACATGTACCTTCCTCATGGTGTTCCTCACAAAAGTTACACCAACTATGAGGCATGATAGCTTTAGGCTAGAAATTATGTTCATTTGGATTTTTAAAGGGGGGTGCAAAAGAAGATGAAGCTCCAGGGGTAAGAGAGGATACTTTTCCTTTTCACTCATATGCTATCATACGATTATTCATGTCTTGTACAAGTTGTAAGAGGGCGGACATGTATGTTTGTTTAACTGAGTCTCCCTTAGGAAGACATGTTCTTTCAAGTTGTTCTTCATACTCTAAACAAGTATGCAAAGCGGAACCGAGGTTACCAATGGCCTTTTCTTCAAGCCTATGAGAGTAAGGGGAAGGTAATGAATTATAATAATGCATGAAAGTGGCTTGGTTCTATGGTCGAATGAGTTCAAGGATTTGATTGTATAACTTGGTGAAATGCAAGTTGAAGGACTTGATAGTCTCACCATCCTTATAAGTGATGTTATTGCATTCATGTAATTGTTTGGCTGGGCTTTTGGATTTCCCATAGGTGGATTTGAAACAATATACTAACTCCTCCCAAGTAGATAAAATCTTAGGAGGGAGATCAAAGAAATCGGCTGCAACCTTCCCTTCAAGGGAATTGAGAAATAAGCACATACAAGTATCATTGTCATTGGATCCTATGTTGTGACAGGCATTAGAAAATGCCACCAAGTGTTCATTCATAGTGATAGTGTTACTTCCTAAAAACCTAGGGAGATGCTCCTTGAATTTAGGAAGTGGACGAGTAGCAAGTGCCAAGTTAAGAGGGGAGGAAACATGCCATGGTGTCTTCTTCAAACTGAAAAAGACCATATTTTTTAATGACTTTGGCGGGGTTTGTGGTAGATTGGGAAGGGACTTGGTGATTATACAAGATACCAATCATTGACAAAGTTGAAGGTTGAGATGAAGAAGCACCTCCAGTTCCACCAGAGCCACCACTAGATGCCATCTTGTGGATGATAGGTAAGGGAGAGAAAGATGAACTGGATGAATCAGAAAAAGTTCTTCTTAGAGCACTTTGTTGGGTTGATAACACAACGTTCCTTCTTCCTATTTCAGCAATAGAATTAATTTCAGGTGATAAACCTCTTCTTCTCCTAGAAACATGAGGGTCTAAGGACATGAAAAGAAGATCAAAACTGAAGGAAAAAGAAAGTTATGGTTGATTCTTAAGTTGTTTATTCCTAGCTTCCCAACGTTCTTGAGAACTTATTTCTTTTTCAATTGTTGTCCATGAGCGATTAAGCTCAGCCCGGGTATTAGCAATATCTAAGATAGTGTTAAACAAGTTTAAAACAATGTTGGTCTGATCTTGAAGACCGAACTCAATATTAGGCTACCTTGCAATAGGTATAGTCATTAAGAAATGAAACAGTCAAAGAATCAATATCAGAAAAATAGATATATTTGATGATAATCAAACATAAAAATCAATCAGAGAGATATGGAAGGTCTCCTCAGTATGGTCATCAAATAAATTTTGAGGAAAAGATATGAAATGATCTTACTCAAGCATTTTTTGATCTTGCTTGGCTAAGGCAAGATAAACGGGAATATCACCCTATGTTTATAGCCTCAAAAATTGTTTCCTAATCCACAAGTATTGGTTACAAGGGCTTAGGTTGATTTTCTTATAAATAAAATATTTCTGAAAAATTCAATATTTATGTGATTTTCTGAATATAACATATGCAAAAGTAAATATAGAGACAGAAGCAAAAATACCAAGTCAATAATTAACATAGATGAGACAGAAAGCAATCGTTTATTTCATTCCAATTAATCAAAAGAATCGTTCTCTTTACAAAATTCCCTGAGGAAGTTTGGACCAAAGTCAAACTTAGATGTCTCCAATGAAAACCATACAAAAGGACTTTTGACAGAAAATAAAAAACTAAACTTTAAAATTTGGATCAGCTTTCCACAGATTGTTGTCCACTCGACTCTGCACAATATCCTTTATCAGTCGTGAAATTTAATTCACAAACAGGAAAGTCTACACAAACTATCAAAGATAGATCAACACCTCTAAAAAACAAGTGTTTGAATGATGTAATTCAGCCTTGAATCTTGTTATCTACAAGAGGACCCTGTTGTCATAAAAGAGAATTTGTTTTTCAATGAATTAAAGAATGAATGAAAACTGAACTATCTCAATAAAACTCAAGAGTGGACCTTAGTATGCTTTCTCCTTCTATTCTCTTGTTGTTCCTCCTTCTCTTTTTGCCTTTAAGCAATCAAAATTAGTTGAGGTAGTTAAACTACCGCTTTTATTTAAGTTAACTAAAACTCAACTAACTTTTAGTTTAGGGGAAAAATTAATATAATAATAAGGGTCTTTTAATAAATAATAACTAGTAGGTGGGACCCCTTGTGACTCCCTTTATTTTTTTAACAAACATAAACACAACTAGTCAATCAGTCAAACATATCCCTCCTTGTGGCTCCCATCATCATTCTCATAATTTGAAAATTAATATCATTGATATTTGAAACCATATCCCAAAAATATAATATCCAAAAAATCCAAAAATACTGTGTTGTCCAAAAAAATTCAACAGTCAATTGTTCTCAACAATCAATAAATAAATACACTCAAAAACCAAATTTTCCACTTTGGGAGGCAATTTTCCCTTTGTTGCTACTATCTCCCTTTGATTTCTCTTAATTAGCCTTAGGATGTGTGGAGCCTTTAGGCCTAATCTCACTAATAACATGAGAGAAATCATCTCTCAAGTGCATGTGGGATGAAACGGATTTGGCAGAGTGATTTGAGGGAGAGGAGGGGGCAACAACAGTTTTTCCTTTATCAGGTGCATGGTGGGCTTCGATTTTTAGCCTCTTGATTGCATGGGAAGAATGTACAGGTGAGTGTGCAGGGGAAGCTTGGACAATTGGGTTAACCGGTGGAGGAGAAGTAGGTAGACAAATTGGGCCAACCACGATGTTGGGAGACTGTTGGGTGGAAAATATCTTGTCATCCATCATTTTTAGAGACTTCAAATTGTAATAAGACATGAGGGGGAACTGGGATACTAGGGACATGCGGGGGTTGGAAAGGAGGCATTTCTGGCCTAGGTTGGACAACCCCTTGTCCAATCCAGTTGAAAAATCCAACTTGGAATAGTTGGTTCAACTCTTGTGGATCTGCATCAAAATGTACCAAAAACCTTAGCCTTCTAGGGCCCCTGTTCCAATTTCCTCCTCCCATGTTATTTCGGCCAAGGCTTCCTCTATTGAAGAAGATCATTCTTGTATGCAGCGTTTATTAGCAACTAGTTTCTTAAACAAACCATACATGACATCTCTTTAAATATGAAACAAATTTTGGCTCAACAACACATCGGACTCATGCAATCTAATCCATAAAAATCGTTTAATACTTGCCAATGAGAAGGGGGTAAATAAGGGTTATGGGATATATGAGGGGTTTTATTGAGAGAAAAGTGATAAAATGAAAGGGAATAGATCATGATTACTGCTCTTGAACAAATCATCAAACAATCAATTGTGTTGTAATAACAAAACATATCAACTGTAACTCATCTTCGTGTCATCCTTCAATTGTTATAGTACTGAGTTTTCATTTAATTATAATTTAATTTTAAGAGTAAGGCGTGAATAGTGAATCTAGGAATGTGAGGGGCTTCATAATGTGCAGAAAAGTGAGAGAATGGCAGGGAAATTAACAAATATTGTTCATAAAACAAATTAAGTAATCAATAATCATAACTCTTTACTAAAATCAATTAAAAAAAATACCAACACCATATCAACAATTACTGTGTATCAAACTGTTCGTTGTTCCAACATTCAAATTTCCCAAAACTTCTCAATTTAGAACAGACTATGCAATCATACTCATAATCGAAACAACTTTCCATTCAACGGTACTCTTAAGAAAATGTTGATCTTTTATTTCTTTGCCTTCCCTTTTTTTTTTAAACACACAGCAATATGTTTGAACTCTTTCCACAATGCATCACTATAATAGTAAACATCCACTCTCTACCAATTCACAATAGTTTCCCAAATTAAAATATACACAAGTCCCCTTCCAAATCGAACAGACTTCCAAACCATGCTCGATTACACACATTCTTCATCATATCAACCAATAAGATTTTGCAACGAAACCACAGTCAACATAAAACCCGAGCCTCATCATTGTCGATGTAACCATTTATAACATGCACGATGATTCAATAATATATGCACAGTGAACATCCACAAATACACACAACCACCATTTCCATAATTATCTATAACCCTGATCGGGCCTAGCGAAACACACAGGTGTTTCCAATTTGCAATTAAGACCATGTTGTAAGAACACAGTGAGTGGAAGCATAGCGAAAAGAAGACAACCCTCGACTACATATTATTATTCATTCCCAATTGTAATTGTTCAATCGATTTAATCATAGAAGGATGAGATAGGGACTCGACAAAAAATTCCATCACTACTCCACTTGATAAACCAATATTTGACAACCAAGAAGATTCCCGAAAGGAGCAAGAACAATTGGAGATTTAAAATTGAGATTTTTCAAAAAAAATACAAGGAGACAATCAAGAGCGTGCTCATTTAACAATAGCACAGAGAATTGGAGGTCCTCAGAAACATATCAACCACAGGAAAAAACTCTTTCTATACAGACACCGTAGTAAGCCACACGGTCTCCTTATAGCTCCCATTATGGGCAATGGAACAACAGTTCGCCACAAAGGAAGACAATGACGGGTAGGGTGTTAAGAACCTGAATAGATCTATAAAGACTGAATACAAAAGAACCACAATAGATATATAAGAACAACATGCAAAATCTCCTATATTACCATCAAACCCTTGAGGTAGGGAAACACCATACAATGGATCCTATTATGGAAGAGATCCTCTCATGTTCACTTGCCTCTTCGAGGGGGCATTCTCCTAATTAGATTCATCTCCAAATACAATACTTCTCTTCATATCCCATTACATTGCTTGAACCCCATTATATAGTGCTACCATCACCTAAGAACATTCTAGAGGAGGAATCTTCTAGAAGTAGAATCTTCTAAGAAGTCCTCTTACATTTATTATATCTAATTACCCATTTATTATGTCTAACTACCATAGTGGGCCTCATTTAATAATATAGTGGATCTATTCCACCTTACATTGAATGACCTCCACTATTATCACTATGGGCCCTTTGCCGCCCCCCCCGCCTCACTACCTCTCTAGCTACCTTACATTCCATCCCCCTTATGAAAGCGTTGTCCTCAACGCTTTATGTACAACCATATACCAAGGTCCCATGCATAAGTATGGACCATAGTGCTGAAGTAGATTAGAGAACTAGAGTCCCATTGAGAAATGGAAGCCACCATGCTGAAGTAGTCCAACCGCCATTGTAAACCCGGATCCCATGTCCAAGTGCTCATGTGAACCCCACATGGAAGATATTGGCACCCAATAACCAACTGAAAATGATGCTCCCAATACTGACACCTATCATGTGGATCCAAATAACAAAATCCATTCACATAGTGGAAAAGGGTTGTAGCAGAATCTGGAAGGAATAATACCACTGTAGAATATGCAGGATGGACACTGGTAATAATCATTGTCTCTCAATTTGTCACATTGATGCTCTCTACAGAAGCTGGATTAGAGTCATCAAATAAAATATGAAAGTGGTTGTCATCCCAGAAATGACAACTATCCATATACCAATCATCACAATCTGCCTCAAAATCATACCAAACATATATTTCTTGATTATATTCATCCCTGATGTCCGCCATAAGAAATATCTCTTGCATGTTATCCAATGAATCTTAAATACTACGAAAACTATCATTGAGGCCATCTGCAAAGTCATCCAATGTGTCAAACAATTGGGATTTGAATGCTTCAGTAATTTTTAGAATTTATTTGAGGGTTTGAGAGGAAATAACCATCTGAGCACCTTATGAAATCTTCGGTCCCACAACCATCATGAAAAAACCAAAAAAATAGAACAATAAGTTACGGCAGAAAATTGCGGCTTTTTCTGGAAAAACCCTAAAAAACTGTTGAATTTAAAATGTTCATAACTTCATTTCCCGGACTCCATTTTGACTGATTTGTTTTTTGAAATTGGGTGAAATTGTGAGAGGAAATCAGATCTATAATTTGTTTGAGCAAATTCATCCTCCAGCTGCTACAAAAATAAAAATAAAAATTGTGTCGTTGTCCGTAGAAAAAACCCTGAAAAATTGCAGATTTTAAAACTTCAATATCTTGACTTCCCAGACTTCGTTTCAAACGATTTTTTTTTTCAACTTGGGTGTTTTTTTGAGAGGAACTCAGATATACAACTTTTTTCTGCAAATTTTTCACACAAATATACCAAAAATTTATGGAATGTCACGGCCCTCTTTTTTTTTCTCCAAAACAAAATCTGTAAAATAAAAAATATTTGCCCACAATGTCTACCAAGGAAAGTGCTCTGAGACCACTTGTTAAGAACCTGAATAGATCTACAAATATTAAATACAAAATAACCACAATAGATATACAAGAACAATATGCAAAATCTCCTCTATTACCATCAAACCCTTGAAATAGGGAAACACCATACAATGGATCCTATTATGGAAGAGATCCTCTCTTGCTCACTTGTCTCTTCGAGGGGGCATCCTCCTAATGAGCTTCAGCTACAAATACAATACTTCTCTTCATATCTCATTACATTGTGTGAACCCCATTATATAGTGCTACCATCACCTAAGAACATTCTAGAGGAGGAATCTTCTAGAAGTAGAACCTTCTAAGAAGTTATCTTACATTTATTATATCTAATTACCCATTTATTATATCTAACTACCATAGTGGGTCTTATTTAATAATATAGTGGATCTAGTCCACCTTACATTGAATGAACTCCACTATTATCACTATGGGCCCTCTGGCCTCCCCCCACTACCTCTCTAGCTACCTTAGATAGGGTAGAAAAATCTAGTGCACATAGTACATTTTATGCCTGCAGAGGAGAGACGAATGTTAATTGAACAGTGATGGTTACAAAGAACACAAAGAGATATAACCTATGTCTATTTTCTTAAGAACCGAACCATTTGACAACAATACCAGTGAGGATGCATAACACCGAGGCATAACTTATATCACCCCATAACCATACAATATATATCAACGTTATGGCCACCCTAAGACCGGATCTTGAGACACTTTGGTGCCAAGTCAATGAGAATGAGCCCACGACCATGACTCTGGTATGAAAAAAATACACAACAACCGAATGGAAATCTGAATGCGACTGGATAGGGTTACACTCATGAATGTGAGGGAACAATCGGTGATAATACATAGAACAAAGCCCTCCACCATTAATACAAAGCGATAATGCCACATTCACTTAATATCCACAAAGACCCACCACGATTTTAATCGACAAATAAATTAGTGGATGCACAACTCAAACAAAAACCAATTCTTTTGCTTGCAATCTGAAACAATTACACAATCATCTCAGAGAGAAATAATACACATTTACATAGTTGAAATCCTCAGGAACACACAAACCCAAGCATTATTGATCCATTGTTTGTTCATACACAGAGCATAATTCATGGATGGAGTGAAAAAGAACCATACCTATAACAAAGAGCTTAAAAGGGCGAGTTGGTCAAGATTTCTTCTTCCCAAGCCTGAAATGCGAAGCTTAACCAGAAACAGACCGAAATGCAACAAGGAACAATACTAGGGTGACAGTCAATGAGGGGAGTATGGAGTGACGTGCATTTAGTGCACATCACTTCCATCTCCTATCCTATTCAATTCGAAGCACAAGACAACCAACCATTCACCAATGCATTAAACCATATATTCAATGCCCAACAATTGAAATCTACGACGATATTTCTTGCCCAATGCGCCACCCAAGCATTCATACGTTAACTTTTGCCAAGTTTTATGCCATATCATATGTATTTCAATGTTATATGCGCCCAAAATAACTCAAATGAAAATTGCATAACCACTAACCAACCATATAATAGTTAGGACTAACACTAACATCTTTTACTTTTCCATTTGCATATAACCCTTTATCATAGCTAACACATAGATCCTTCGCCTTTAGTATTTTTTCATGGTTTTCTTCTTTGTTTTGGTTATGTTATCACTAACATATTTCTTGTATATATGTGGCCAGGTAGTCGATCACGATAATTTGTGACATGGTTAAATCATAGCAACTATAAATACATGCCCATCATAACATAAAAAAATAATTCTTTGAACTGAAGAAACATCCCATAAAATGTATCATCCACCTGTTACTGTGTCAAAAAAAAACCAAGACTGCATTGTCAACCTTGTAGGACTGTGTAAGCAGCGTCAAAACAACAGTAGAAAAATGTGTGATATGTCTATGTTTGAGCCTCCAGTCTACAAGGGGGTCCCACCTACTAGTATTATATTATTATCATAGTTTGAATAATAGGGCTTTAGCAATACTTTGCGAGCGAAATTCCTCGTTGTGATTTTAATTGTCAACAGGTAGGTCAAATGAAACATTCCTTGCCTTTATTCCCAAGAAAGACTGCCGAGATTCTTTTGATGGGTTTTCCCCATTTCTTTGTGCAATTGCTTGTACAATATAATAGTGAAATTGATAGCCCTCAGATTGAATCCAATCCTTTCGTATTATATCTCAGGAGAGAAGATCAATTTTCTTCAAGGATGACAGATTCATGAGGCTATCAAAATGGCTCAAGGGGGTTTACATTTCATACACACCCATGGTAGTAATCAAATTGGATTTATATTTAGTCATTTATCTTGCATATGGGATTCTCACTATCAATTCTTAAATGGATGATGTGTTGCATAACTACAACTTTTTTTTTTATGATAAATGGGATTGATTCCAATTTTTTCAATCCTACATGACGAATAAAGTAGGGATGCTCACTCTCATCCTACTTTTTCCTACTAGTGGAAAAAGGGTTGAGCAGGTCCATATGGGAGAAACAAAGGGTAAGGGTGATGATTTTGTAGTTATTTATTTTTTCTATTTTGTAATTTTTTTTATATATACTTTTTATTTGTGAATGAAATGTAAATTAAACAAAAGTTATGCAAAATAAAAGTACAAGTGATAAAATAAAATAGTTATAAACAAATCAAAATTATTTTAGTTAATGATTCTTAAGAAAAAAAACCAAAATAATAATAAAAATATGAAATGAATTTGGTTTTTTTTTTTCAAATATTATAGTTAGTAAAATGTTAAACTAATGAGCAAAAAGAGAGAAATGGTTAAAATTAATTCAAACAAATAAAGTAAATTAAATTTTTTTTTTAAGGTTGTGAAAGGAATGCCATGTAATGAAATGGATTTCTTTTTGTTTTCTTTTAAATATTAAATTAGTAAAAGGAACTAAAGTTAAACTAATAATGTAAACTAATGAGTAATCTTCCTATCAATTTACCATCATCATTTAGAGACCGAAATCAGCCAATTTTTCATTCAAATTGTTGTCTGGAAAGATGTTAGCGGTCTTTAAATCTCTGAGAAATATCTTTGGAGTGCAGCCCACGTGCAGGTATTCCAGTCCCTGGGCTGCATCTAATGCTATTTTGAGCCTTGTTATCCAATTTAGTTTGGAAAGTTCTGCACCAGATCCATAAAGGTTGTCCCTTAGGGATCCTCCAGACGTAATCATAGATAAGCATAAGCTCTCTAGGCTCATTACAGTAGCCAAGTAAAGACACCAAATGTTTACAGTGGATTCTAGAAAGAAGATCGATCTTAGATTTGAGTTTATATAAACAAGAGAACAATGTTGTTCTATGACATTCACACCCGCAGGATCTGATAAATGGAAAATACCATAGGTTTTTGTTGTCTCTATGGGAGCCATAACAATAGCAACATAACCTGATATGAATAATAAATGTGGAGATCAACTGAGTTATAAAACTAGCATAGCCACATAATTGTGGTTGATCAACTTTGAAAGGCTGATAAGATGAAAAGAATCCTTAAAAAAATATATTAAATTTTATTATTGATTAACAAATAAACGGTTGAGCTTCATTTATTTGGTGTTAATATTTTAATTTATGTTAATGACTTAGGTTAATCAGTTAGCTATCAAAGTAACTTTTAAATATAATTAGGTAAATGTAAAAAAGTAAACACATAAACGGATGTCTTTATAATAACTAGGAAGTTAATGATTGAAATCACTGCCATTTATTTTGTGTGACTACTAAGAATATTCCAGCCATATTTAATCATGTCCATAGAAAACTTATTAAGCACTAAACCCCTATTAAATCTGCCCATTATCCATAGGTGTACAACTTTCAACGTAACAATTCTGCACAAATACTCTAATCCAGGTACGCCACTGGAATTGGCAAACCCTTTTTTTAAGCAACCATATCACAAATAGTCGGCCATAGCTGTATCTGCCAGTAGGCGTTCGGTTGCCATACCATAGTTAATTGGATTTCACTAGACTCAGCTGCTGGTGATTGTTATTTCTAACATCTGACAAAGAATCCTCGAAAATAAGGATACAGGCTTTATCGTTGTTTCCGTTGCACCTAAACCAATGTATAATGCCACCACCATCAAGATTTGCCATGGAAAATGTAATGGGATGATTCAATCCGAAACCTATCCGTTATTTCTAGATACGCCGAGAGCTCTGCTCGAATGGGATCCGGAATCATTTGCTTCAAAACCAGTACGCCAGAACCACAATGACCATTGCGGTTGTATAGTGCACTCACTTTATTATATTCAAGATTCTTTGCATCCAATAATATCCCATTCTTGGTCAATAACGATTAGAGAGATGAATGGCTTGTACACTCATTCAACCTTTCATACTATAAAGGTAATTAAGAAAATGTTTCATTGTATTGTATTGGCATTGTCTAATTGTTCTATAAAATGGTGATATAAATCTGCAAGATTATTATTTTTTGTTGTTTTAAATTCATTTCTGAATGTATAAATGAATTCAGCATGTTGAGAAACCCTTATATAGAAATGTTGGGGGGGGGAAATAGTTGGAGAATAGTCATTTCTTTGAACATTTAAACTACAAAATGACCAATGCAACTTGGTTTTAAAACAAATAATTAAAAGGGGAGCAATTATGGGCCTAATGGTTAAGAACATGTGTTTCCTCTTAAGAGGTCACAGGTTCAAATCCAGAGTAGACTTTACCAGTCAAATCGCCAGGAAGTCTTAGTCTCAGTACTTATATGTATGAGTTTGTAGGTAGTTGGTGGAGGTAATAGTCGATAGAGAGAAGGAGCAGCGATGGTGTAAGAAGTTGAAGAAGCATGAGAGAAAAATATTTGTTTTGTAAGTCTACAGAAGTTGTTGGAGCCAAAGCTCTGCAAAATATTGTGTTTTGTAAGAGTGTGCAACATCTGAGATGGGTAATATATTTGTGTGTTGATATATTTATGAGTTATGTTGTGTTCAAACACTTCAAAAATATCTTCTCTATGTTTATGTGTAAGCTTAAGTAGATTTATGAGTTCTTGATTCTACACTGAAAATATATATGTAAGTTTATGTGTTGAGAAGTGACAAGAAATCTATTTATTAAGTGTTATCATCACAGCAGGCAATCTATTGCGTAGTCTGAGAATCACGCAGTAAGTTCTGAGAGATCAGCTCTAAATTTTTGTACCGAGCAGTATTTGTAACTGCGACGCGTTGAATAAGTTTGTGCACTCTAGATCCAAGATCTAGTATCATAGCAGGTTTTATCATAGTAGGTTTCAAAAGAAGTAGCTTTGTTGTAAAGTGAAATCATGGCTTCTACTTCAAATCTGCAACCTCCCACTTTTACAGGTAAAAATCATGAGTTATGGTCATTGACCATGAAGGCGGCATTTCGGGTTCAAGATGTATGGGAGATAGTCGAAAATGGTTTTGTGGAACCAGCAAATCAAGCAGCATACAATGCCCTCAGACAAGTTGAGAAGGATGCTTTGAAACATCAAAAGAAGAATGATGGAAATGCAATGTTTTATATACATCAAGCCATGCATGAGAGCATACTCTTAAGAGTAGCATCAGCAAAGCAAGCCAAGGAAGCATGGGACATATTACAAACATCTTATCAAGGTATGGACAAAGTCAATACTTCATAACTACAAATTCTTAGAAGATGTTTTGAAATTCTATCAATGAAGGACTCAAATTCAATAGATTCATTTTCCACCCATGTTATTGGCACGATAAATCATATTAAGTCTCATGGAGAAACCATAGAGGATAGGAAGGTTGTTGAGCATGTACTTGGGAGTCTTCCTCCTAAATTTGATACTCTTGTTGTGACTTTAGAAGAGAACAAAGACCTGAGTCAGTTTAGTCTAGATGAGTTGCAAGCCTCCCTCATTAATCATGAACATAGATGAAATAGATCAAATATGTCATTAGAAAATGCATTTTTCACGCAATCATCTATAAGTCGTGGAAGAGGAAGGGGGAGAGCTAACTCTAGAGGCAGAGGAAGAAGTTCTGCTAGAGAAGGACATAGTAGCAATCCTGCAAATACTGGTGGAAGAGGTCAAAATAAAAATAACAATCGGCCAAGTAATCAGAGATTTGATAAATCAACGATTCAGTGTCATTCTTGTAAAAAGTGTGGGCATTATGCATATGAATGCAAGAAGAGACAGTATATTCAGAACAAGCAAGGACAAGATCATTCAAACAGTGCAAATAGTCCCAGCATCCCTATGTATATGGCACGCGTTGAAGCAATGTCTATAATTTCTCCAATTGAATGCAATGTTGCTCAAGAAATTCCATCTGACATATGGTATCTAGATTCAGTGTGCAATAATCATATGATAGGAAACTTAGAATTGTTTTCTAGTTTGGATAAGTCAATCGAAACTAAAGTTTCACTTGGAACCAATATCCAAGTCATTGTTTTGGGTAAAGGAAGTATTAAAATTTTAACCAAATAGGGGGAGAAAAATGTTATGCCTGATGTATATTATGTTTTTGGCCTACAACATAATTTGATGAGCATAGGACAACTGTTACAAAAAGGGTATAGAATCTATATGGAAGATAATCACTATGTGATTTTGGATAGATATCCAAGCAACCAGCTTATTACAAGAATCTAAATGATAAGCAATAGAATGTTTCAATTGGCATTGAAGTCAACCATGACGAGAAAAAGAGTGCAAATTGTCTATGAAGCAAAAGATGTGCACTATGACACTGCATTCAAAGTAGAAAGAGAAGAAGTAAGTAGTGTGTGCATCTTTAAGAAAAAAGAAGACAATGATGCAGAGATGCAGGTAGCATTCCAATCTGAAGTGCAGGATGAATCCTAGTTGTGGCATTTCAGATTTGGACATTTAAACTTTGAAGGTTTCAAGATGTTACATACAAAGGATATGGTGAAAGGTTTGTCATTAATTGAAAGATCGGAAAGAATATGTGAAGGTTGTATCTTATAAAAGAAGCACAGAGAGTCATTTCTAGTTGGCAAGTCATATAGAGAAAAAGTTCCACTAGAAATTGTACATTCAGATATATGTGGACCAATGCAAACACCATCTATAGAAGGCAGTAACTATTTTCTTACATTTATTAATGATTTCTCAAGAAAAACATGGATTTATTTTCTAAAACATAAATCTGACACATTTGGTTGTTTTCATCAATTCAAGTCACTTGTGGAGAAGCAGAGCGGTTATTACATCAAGGTTCTAAGAACTGACAGAGGAGGTGAATATGTTTCAAGAAAGTTTTAGAAATTTTGTAAATTTCATGGCATTCACAAGCAATTCATTGTGCGGTATACACCACAGCATAATGGTGTCGCGAAAAGGAAGAATCGCACCATCATAGAAATGGCACAAAATATGTTAGCAACCAAAAAATTGTCAAATGAATATTGTGTTGAGGTAGTAGAAACTACAGTGTACATCCTGAACATATGTCTGACAAAGAATGTTAAAAACAAAGTTCGTCGTGAAGCCTGGACAGGTATGAAGCATAATGTTGTGCACTTAAAAGTTTTTTGTTGTGTCGCATATGCACATGTTTCAGATGAGTTGAGAAATAAGTTAAATAATAAAGGAAAAAATGTATATTTGTTGGATACTCTGAAGATACAAAATCATACAAATTGTATGATCCTATTGCAAGAAACGTCAGAATCAGCCACAATGTTCAATTTGTGGAGAATGAAGCATAGGATGGAAGCATAGAAAGGACAGTTAAAATTATTGATGCTATTGGGAATGATGATATGGAGGAATGAAGTGGTTCAAACATCAATTTTAAGTTAGAGCATAGTTCCTTCCACTCCTAGAACTGCGACACAAATCCCAGCTCAAACTACTCTAGTATAATCTGCAGGTGTGCAGTTCACACCTAGAACGCAGAAAACTCTAGCAAGTAATCCAAGTAGTTCTACATCTCCAAATCCAACATTAGCAAGTTTGTTACCAAAAAAGACAAGAAGTTTGTGTGACATCTAAAACGTTGACACATCAAATTCATTTTTTTCTCTATTTTCACAGATAGATGATCCATTAACTTTTGAAGAAGATGTCAAAGATGATGTATGGTTACAAGCCATGTTTGAAGAAATTAAATGCATAGAGAATAATCAGACATGGAAATTGGTAGATGTACCTGATGACAAGGATGTGAAATTGGCAGATGTACCTAAAGACAAGGATGTGATGAGTGTCAAGTGGATTTATAAAACCAAGAAAAATGCAAAAGGAAATGTGCAAAAGCACAAGGTAAGGTTAGTTGCAAGGGGTTTTACACAACAACTTGGAATAGATTTCAATGAAACATTTGTGCCAGTTATGCGGATGGATGCAGTCAGAACTGTGTTAGCCACTGTTGCACAAAATAAATGGCATGTTTATCAAATGGATGTAAATTCATCATTTTTGAATGGTCATTTAAAGGAAGAATTATATGTGGAACAACCACAAGGATATGAGATTCCATGACAAGAAAACAAAGTATACATATTGAAAAAGGCATTGTATGGATTAAAGCAAGCTCCCAGATCTTGGTACAGTTGCATAGATTCCTACCTCAATCAGAATGGATTTCAAATAAGTGATTGTGAGCCAACACTATATATCAAATCCAATCAGCAAGGTAATATGTTAATTGTTTCCTTATATGTAGATGATTTTATTTTTACAGGTGATTTTGGCATAGAAGAATTTAAGTCATTCATGAAGCACGAGTTTGAAATGACTGATTTGGGGCTTATGAGATATTTTCTGGGCATTGAAATTCATCGATCCAAAGTTGGTATATTTATTTCACAATCTAAATGTGCACATGAAATTTTGAAAATATTCAGCATGATAAATTCCAAAGCAGCCCCAACACCTATCATAACAGGATTGAAGTTAAGCAAGGAAGATGAAGGACCTAAATTGGATCCCACTATGTTTAAAAGGTTGGTAGGAAGCCTTGTGCGTTTGATAGCAATAAGGCTTGATATTATGAATGGAGTGAGCTTGATTTCAAGGCTCATGGAAATTTCAAAAGAATCCCATTGGAAGGCATGTAAAAGAATTCTGAGATATGTGAATGGAACAAAAGATTTTGGAATTATGTATTCTACTTCAGAATATTTCAAACTTGTTGGATATACTGACAGTGATTGTGGAGGCAGCATCGATAAAAGGAAAAGTACCTCTGGGTACACATTTTATTTTGGAACATGTATAGTGTCATGGGCATCAAGGAAGTAGCCCATTGTGACTCTTTCTTCAACTGAAGCTGAGTATGTTGTAGCTACAAGCACAACTTATCAAGCAGTTGGGATAGGAAGAATGTTAAAGTATTTGTTACAGGAATAACAGGAACCAACTACATTATTATGTAACAAAAAATTGCACCATCATGTTATCCAAGAATCATGTGTTTGATAAGAAAAACAAGAACATTGATACAAGGTATCATTTTATCAGAGAATTGGTGAATAGCAAAGAAATTTGCTTAGAATTTTGCAGGTCTAAAGAACAAATTACATATATATTTACAAAATATTTGGCAAGGGACTCTTTTCAAAAACTGCGCAGATGTTTAGGAGTCGATGCAGTCACAGATATTTGACAGTTCATGTCAATTTAAATTTTTGATGTAAATTTTGTGTTTTGTAATCCTAACTACTTATAATTAAGGGGGAGTGTTGGAAATATTAATTATAAGTCGTGAATTTTATGTTTACGCAAATTTTATCCGTCACGGAAAGCAGGCGTGTTCTTACAGTCTGTCAGGGAAAGCAGGAGTGTTATTAAATGAGATGATATTTTATTTTTCTCGAGCTTTGTAAATCAGATAGAGTCAATCAAATTTATTGTTATCTTAAATGTTAAGTTGGTTCACTTCTATAGGAAGTCTTAGTCTCGTTCCTTATATGTATGAGTCTGTAGGTAGTCGGTATAGGTAATAGTCGATAGAGAGAAGGAGAAACGGTGGTGTAAGAAGTTGAAGAAGCCTGAGAGCACAAGCTCTGTTTTGTAAGTCTGCAGAAGTTGTTGGAGCCAAAGATTTTCAAAATATTGTGTTTTGTAACAGTGCGCAGCATCTGATATGGGTAATATATTTGTGTGTTGATATATTTTTTATTTTTGTTGTGTTCAAACACTTTGAAAATATCTTCTCTATGTTTCTGTGTAAGCTTAAGTAGATTTATGAGTTCTTGATTTTGCACTGAAAAATGTATATGTAAGTTTATGTGTTGAGAGTATCATGGTGACAAGAAGTCAATTTATCAAGTCTTATCATCATAGCACACAATCTACCGCGTAGTTTGAGAATCGCACAGTAAGTTCTGAGAGCTCAAAGACAAAGTTTTGTACCGTGCAGTATTTGTAACTACGACGTGTTGAGTAAGTATATGCACTCTATATCTGAGAATTTAGAATTGAAAGAAGAATATGATGATGGTTATTTCATGAGTTCATGAAAAAATATGATAGCATGAGTGGGAAAATGAGCGATATTTCACGATAGGTCAAAAGCCATGACAATTCTACCAAGTATTTCATCAACTTAGCCAGGTATTATGTCAACATTGTTGAAGGTTTGTAGTGAACCTATAACTTGTCCAACCTGAATAACTAACCAACAATCATTATTGTTAGCCATTAGCCAATACTTATCATTATTTCCAAAATTTTCTTTGAATCGCAAAAAAAATGCGAACACATCATCAAATCGAGCTTTAAAATGTGTAGCAGCAGCTCATCTAGAATGCACAAAAAAAATTGCGCAAGCAATGTGAATTGAGGGGGAGCCTAGCAATGCTTTGCCAACTAAGAATTGTTGACTGAAATGGTGATCAACATTAATCATATTAATAAATTTATTTTTTAACTTAGTTTAATTCATGATTTAGTGGTGTATTAATGACTTAAAGTATATTTAAGTAATTTTAGTTTTTATGCATTTAGAGTTTGTCATTCATTTACTACAAAAGGGCATGTGTTCTCTTCATTTTAGATCTAAGAAGTATTTTTCTCTTCCCAGTTCTCTTATGTTCTCGATTTTTTTGTGTGTTCTTTTTTTTGTAATAAAATATTAATTATGAACACATGAATGTCATTGGTGCATTGGCGAGTCCGAATGACACCATTAACCAGTTACAAATCCCTTCTTTTTCTTTGGATATTGTCTTCCAAACATTTGAAGAGTCAACAAGAACTTGGTGGTATTATGATTTCAAATCTAGCTTTCATAAGATAATGAGTATCCTTCAAACTATCAAGAAGATCATCAATGCATGACATAAATACCAATTATTCATCGTTATTTTATCCAAAACTTTGCAAGCAATGTAAATGGGCTAGGGTTTCTCCTTTCTTCAACGCAAGAATGATGGGATTACCACATGGAAATTAAATTGGCTTAGTGTGTCCCTTATCCAAGAGCTCATATATTTATTTCTTGGTCTTATTATTCTCTAGTAAAGACCTATGATAGATCATACCATTAGGTAAATGATGTGTAAACTGCCTTGTGTGTTCTAATGGTTGTCTCACAAAAACATATCTAAACTTAAAATGACTATAGTGAATGTATTCTCAACTATGAAACTTGAGGGGTCTGAGGTCCCTTTAACTCAACAACAGGAACCAAACTCGCTTAAGAGGCCCAATTAGACTCGTAAGCATTTGATGAGTGGTAAGGTTCTCCATATTCGTGATCTGGATGGAATTATTGATGGGCTTTAATCGTGATTGACAGATGTGTCTTTTCTGTGAAAGCTTTCCTCATGTTGGGAAGTTCTCTTTTTGGTTCTTTTTCTAATATTTATAACAAAGAAAGATAAATCTTAATCTAAATGGCAGAGGGAAGTTAAATTGTTTGTTGGGAGAAGGCTAGGTTTTTAAGGATAACCTCTATACCTTAGCATGCAGACGAAGAATATCTGAACTACTTCAAACTAGCATTAATACCATTTTGATTAGTGGACATTCAACATTGTCTGAGATAATAGTTACAAAAAAGAAAAACATACACGTGACAAGAAGCTAGTGAAAGAAAAGTAATTTTCGATGCTCTATTATCAATCACAGGTTAACACAATTGATTTCTATTCATCAACTAGAATAAAAGAACTGTATTATAGCAATATCAAATAACATATACAGCAACTCTTACTCAATACAGCAACAAATATTGAATCTGAAGACAGAGATAATCCCCCTTGATCCAATTACATTCACGTCTTAGATGAGAGAAGTGTCTTTGGTTCTAAACAGAACTTCTTAATTAAAATAACTTGCACACAAATAGTTCTCTTACAAAATTTCAAAAAAAGTCTTTCTCTCCAAAACCATCGACCTTTTGTCCCAAGTCGATGCCCTTATTTATAAAAAGAAATAATTAAACTAAAAATAGCTACTAAATTTGTGTTGAATTAAGAAAATTCCACGTGGTGGATTTATCTATCTGTTTGTTTTTTTCTCATCTAGTGGTTTTATTGAAGTGGATTGTTCTTCTCATACTCTAACCACTTGAAGAAGAGATCTTCACATGTATTTGCATATGGAAACCTATGTTGATCCATCAGAGTGGAGAGGACCTCTTTTATCTCTATTGTTCATTCCTTGTACTTGATTATCTTCACACTTAAGTGTTGTAGGACTGCAAGAGATTTAATCGGGGGTTCCATGAACTTTTTCACTTGACCCGAGTTCATGCTTGAAATATGATAAATCTTTGCTTCCCATGCTACGTATTGCTCTTGATGTTGTTTAGCTATGTCATGCAAATCGACAAAATATTTAGGTGGACCAAACTTTGGTAGGTCAATGCTCTTCATTTCCCAATTGAATTTCTCCCAACTTTTCTCACATTCTCCCCATCTTTCCTGCATTTTCCACTGAGTTTCTTGGACCATGTTTACCCAGTGTTCATTTGCCTTATTTATTCGGGTGATGTTGTTATCCACCAACACTCAGATGCCATGCTCTTTTGTATCTCTGCCCTTCTGCACTTCGTTGATGTAGTCTATCTATTCTAAGGCTTGATGTGCATTTTCATACCATCGTTGCATGTATTTACAATTTTCCATCCCCGTGAGGGTATCTTCTTGGAAATCAGCTATGTGAGTGATAAAGAGATCTCTTTCACTAGTGAATTGTGCATACATTTCTCAGAAATCACTCTTCAGGAGTACCACTACCTGTGTCAAATTCTGGTAATATTTCGCTTGATGTTGCAGATGGTCCAATTCTTTCTTCATGGCGGCTACCTCCCTTTCATCCCTTCTTGCCTTGTGCAAAGTAGCATCGGTTATAGCCATACCTTCTCTAATTAGCTCAGTTATCTTAGCATTTTCTATCTCAAACAATGTTTTCTCTGTGGTTATGAGAAGTGTGCTATTGAGCATAAGCCTCCTTTTCTTGGTAGTTCTTCTCATTACAGCTTTCATTTTCCTTTCATAAGAAATTTCCTCTATATCGGCAATTTCATATACTAGTTCAGGAATCTATTGATCTCCCCAGGACAAAGTATTGCCTAGGCTTCATGTCATATAGAGATGTTCCATGGCAGGTTCTCTTAGTTCCTTGGCAGGGGAAAATTTTGTGTTTTCTTGTGACTTGGCCTCCTGTTGGTGCTCGTCGGTTGGTGGAGTCTTGGTCCTATATGGAGAAGTAGGCAAAGGATCGACATTAGCTGGGGGTTTGGTCATTGAGATGTCGATTTCAGGCTGTTACATTTCTTATTCTTGTTCACCATCACCCAAGTCATTCTTGGAGCTATCATTCTGAGGATGTGTTCCCAATTGGTCAAGAAAGTCAATTTACAGAGTGTTTTGTGTCTCATGGTCTCCTTCCTGGGTATTTGGGGTCAAAGCATAGGAAGCTAGAGCAGATGTTTCCCCTGGTTCTTCCTCTTTTGTGATTGGTACCAGGGTTATGCGTGAAACCTTTGAACTTTCCTCATCATCATATATGGTAATTATTGGACAGTAGTCACACTCATCCCACTTGATGCTCTTTCTATCCTCTGTTGAGCTGTAGTAGTCACCAGTGATCCTGCCTGTGGTGACATGGGGTTGGGGTTTTGTTGGTCGGTCGTATCCTCTGGTGGAATTGTCTGTGAGCCATTTAGCTCTTCCTTGAGGTGGCTTGTATCGACTGGGGTAATCCTCAAGGGTTATATCAAAGGGTTGAGTGGGGGATATTCTCCAAATATTTATATAGATATTTTGACTTCTTCTAGTAACAGCACCCCCCTCCTCTTTCGACTTCTTCTAGTAACAACACCCCCCTTCTTCTCTTACCCTGAGGGATTCTTGAGCTGTATGTTCTATTGCTTCAACCTACTCATCCATAGTCATTGTTTTGAATTTGGTCATATTGGGGTTATCCTTTCTATGGAGAAACTCCTCCCAGTCATGGGCACCCTCTGTAAATATTTCATCTTCAAAACTACCATGAGCATACGGCCAATAGGAGGATACCTGCGACGCATGTTGGGGAACTAAACCCTTCAGATCATACTTGCAAAAATGGCCTATGGAGAATCGATACTCAAGCTAATTTAACCCTTCTTGTTTCTCTGGTGCAATGACTTTGACCATATAAAATTCTATATGAAATTCATAGGGAATGAAATCTATCTTCTTATCCTTTACCAAGGAAGCATTATAACCTTGTAAAATAGTCTAGTAATGAATCTCTCCCAATATGAGATGATCTTGGACATGAACAGGGAGTAGGTGGGGTGCACCAGTAGCTCCAAGAACCCTGATATAGGTGCTTGTCTCTTCGAAGTACCAGTGGCCAACTTTAGCCATCATCTTCTTTGTTGCTACTGAAATCCTAGGGCATTCCTTTCTAAAAATAATGAAGTATATCCTAGCTATGAACCCATCACAGATCATGGCATACAATATTTTGTATCTATTTTCCCATAAGATACTGAAATAAACATGTACAGGAAATTCAGAAATATGCCAGCTTAAATTCATACATGCGAAGACATTTCTTGCGCAGATTACGTGCAGCAAGTAGGATGCCATGTAGAAGACTAGAACTTCTCCTTCTATCGGTTTCTGGGCCTATAGGAGATTTATACTCAACTACTTGGAGATAATGGCTCCCCAATTGAAACTACTCTTGAAAATCTCCATGGTATACGCCAAGGGAATCCAAGCTTCTAAAAAATTTCAGCATTCCTTTTCTCCATATAATCGACAAATTAAATCCATTAGATACATGTAGGGATCTCTAATATTTACCGTGTTGTACTAGCTGGTATTTTTTTTTGTGAATTTTTTGTCTTCTTTCCACCATGAGGCTAGTAACTCGTTGGTGTCATGATACTCATAAAATTTGACCATGAAATCTGTGTTTAACCTCTCCTCTGGGTCCTTGAGTTTATGATACTTTTGTAGCTCAACTGAAAGGAAAACACCAACACATTCACCCTCTACATTGTTGATAGTGCATTTCATTGTGTCTTCGTGGTCGATTATCCATCCTAGAGTCTCGATATAGGGTAGAACTATAACACACCCACTATCGTAATTTAAAAATTTTGGGGTTAATCTCCCACAGATGAGAAATCTCCAGGAACCTGCATTAGCGAAATGCCAATCCTTGGTTCAATATCGAGATTCGGGTTTACTAGTGTCAAAATTCAATCACCCCCAAGACTCGCGATCTTCCGAATTCCGACGCGCTCCCTACGCATTAGCTCTCTTGGTTCAGCTCCCTGTCCATAGGACCTGCTACCATATGTCCGCAGCTCTATATCTACCCATCGGGGTTTCGGGGTTTATGATGTCGCGATGCACAGGCCTTCGCAAACTCCGATCCTCCGATCCCCGATGCCATTTGGCATTGACTCACGACCAAGCTGGATCTTCCGACACCTGTCCCTTGTTCTGGCGCCTATGGCCCACACTCCTTATGATGGCATGGAGTGACACGCGTCCTCCACTGGAGTGCTATGACTGTGGGTCTGTCGTGTTTCGGGATTTCGCGACTTATCTTGTCCCGGGTCTCTTGTCCTCGGAAATTTCGATTTCCCGAGGTGTCAAATGTCGATGGCGCTTGATCTCTAACACTTGTCCCTCTGATGGACAGTCCATATCTTATCGTTGTTTCGAGACTTGAGTGGCCCCAATGCCTGGTACCCTGGATCTCCAAGACGGACGATCTCGTGGCACGTGTCCCTTTCCCAACCAGACAGCTTAGATTTGCTCTCGGGATTTCGAGACTTTCAAAGTCCTTTTTCCCTTGCTCTCAGGATCTCCGATTCCCCGATTCCCGACTCTTCGGGAGCTCTTGCCACGTGTTCTGGCTGAGATCAAAGGCTGAGATTCTCTGTCGGAGTTTCGAGGCTTAAGAGGTCTCAGTTTTCTCGACCTGTAAACCCTGATACCTCCAAAATTCTGATGACTCCTCAGAATTCTGACACGTGTCCTCCTTACGGCTCCGTCTTCCTTCGCTATTGTGCTGACAGCTAGCTCCCACTCATCGGGGTTTCGCGGATCGCGATTCCGTATGGCAAGAATTCTTTGCATACGAAAACTCTGATATACCGAACCCCGACTATTTTAGATCCACGGACACGCGTCCCTCAAATGATGGACGGTCCTGATTGTATCGGAGAATCGCGTATCGCAATTCCCTTGTGCGTGAATCCCTTGTCTCCGGGAACCTCAATTCCCTGATCTCCGACTCTTCGGGATCCTCTGCCACGTATCCCTGCAGTTTGGACGGCTCAGATCTTATCGGGAAATCGTGGATCGTGATTTCCTATTGCAACGGTTCCACACTCCTAAATTCTCCGATGAGTGAAATCCTGATGCCTCCCAGAACGTCGACACGTGTCCTTTCGAGATCAACGGCTAGGACTCTTCCTCTGCACACTAGAGTTTAACTCTGGTGCAACTTCTCGAGATCTGACGGCTGTCGGGACTAGGATCTAAGATCTGACGGTTCAGATCACTTCTCCTATACGCTTCCCTTCCAGAGGCTATACTCCATGCAACTCTTCCCTATCCAATGGTTTACGGGAATTCTACTCCAGATATGATGACTCAGATCACTTCCTCGCGAGCCTACCCCTGCGCTTAACCCCTGCGCAGCTTCCCCAGATCCAACGGCTGACGGGTACTTTGGACCGAGATCTAACGGTCCAGATTCGTTCTTTTGGGTCTTGGGGTTTACAATCCCAATCTCTCGTTGCTTACGATGATAGAGGGAAAAGGGGCGAGGTATATACGCCTGCGTTACTTTCGTCAATCTAAAGGTCGTGAATGACTATGGTTCACCCGACAAGATCTCATCCGTCGACTTGTCACTCCTCACAACACTACTATCTTGGAACCTTACTAGAATCGTTCCTCCTCGTGCAGGGTTGATAAGGCCTGTGCATTCGGGTCCTTGTTCTGGGTTCTTAGTGAACCTTTCCAAGGAGGAATTCTCTGTGAAGAGATTCCTACCGGGGCATTCCCGGGAGCAGATAAAGGGACACAGCTTCCCGAGAACGGTTGGGTATGATTAGATTCATTTATCAACATAAGTTGAGCACGGTTTCCTCCATGTTAAGCATATATCAACTCGTTCATACCAAGCACTGCACGGACATTCTTATGCTGAAAACATTTACAACTTCACGGTTCTATGAGCTAACATCTACTACATATTAGCAATTATTGCACAGGAAATTCCTTCACAGGAAACATTTACAATTCCACAAGTCCATGAACATATATGACAGCATATAAATTTCAATGCAATATAAAGGAAACACTTATCAGAAATAACTTCAGAAATGGAAGCAACTGCTGAGAGGGGTGCTCGTTTCCACCCAACCATAGGCGTAGCGACTCCTACTGGATTTACCACTAGCCACCCCCGAGCTGAGACCACGATGTCCTGAGACCTGCGTCTCTCTGTCTGCCAGTGTCTAGGAGTGAAGGTTGCAATCCTCCCTCTCTGCGATCACTCACTCTACGTAAAATTGCCAGAGTTCCCCTCGTGTCTGCCCCCATCAATCGTTCCAGCCGTACGCCTTATCCTCTCGCGAGGTTGCGTGTGGCATGATTACCCTTGCGTTGGTCAGTCATGATGGCTCTACAGATAGGCGGTTCACCTCCCCATCCCTCATCAAGCCATCCACCTACCAGCCCGCAAGGCATTTATTTCAGGGCTAGCGAGCCGCTTTTGGTTCTCCGGGCCAGTGGAGTCCAAATACGGTATTTTCATCCTTGGTGGAAGTTAGCGCCCCTTTTTTCAAGGTTCCCTCCACCACCATCGTGGTCTCTTTTCCGCACATCCCCTCTCTGCAGTTCTACAATAAATTCAAACTATCATTTACATTCATTGACCTCTTCCTGCAGGTCCATTTACAGCACACATTCATACTTATGAGTTTTTCCATAGTCCTTGGCCAGTTCAGTTATATTTACAATCTGGGGGAAACAAGGTGTTACAATTCCCTCCCCCTTAAAAGGAACATCGTCCTCAATGTTCTTAGCTACTAACATGAATTACATGTTCAGAAGTAAACAAAATCGGATATGCCTGTCTCATGGCATCCTCCATTTCCCATGTAGCTTCATCTGGGCCAAAATGTTTCCACTGCACCTTGACCTGTGCAATGGTTCTGTTCCG
>JZKD02S1994765.1:387642-431539 GCA_000966675.3 Picea glauca
CGATACCATACAAATTGATTGGGTTCTAAATATAAAGAAGCAATTCGTACCTTTTGTGTATGTGGCACATTATGTAGATCAAATAATTGCTCCATCTGAAGTATCCATGTGATTGCGTCCTTGCCATCAAACTTCCTCATATTGATCTTAGGAACATGGTTGGTCTTCAACCCAAAGTTGGAGTTTCTCCATTCTTGATTCACCTTCCTTGATTCCTCATCATGAATTTCATGGGATACATTTTCACTTTCAGGCATCCTCTCCATTAGGAAATTTTTCAATCCTTCCATGATCTTCTCTTTTAAACCATCCATCTTATTATCCAACTTAGCTTCCATTGAATCCATCATCTCTTGTAGTTCATCTTTGGTTATTGTCTTATTTTGTAAATCATTTATGTCCCTACGCATTTATTCACCTTCATCAAGAGTCCAAGTAGGATTGTCTGGAGGCTTATTTGGTGTAGAAGTTCCCTTTTTGGGTGGCATGTTGGCCAAGTATCACTTTAAACCTTGATTTTGAGGTGGTTCTGCTAGACAATCTTCACTTTATTCTATCTCCAAAATTTTGTCCCTTCTGAGTATGAAATTTTGTTTCTTGTAGGTCTCTGATATTTCTTCTCTTCAATGCCACATGTCTGATAAAAATTGGATGTGCGAAGTGGAATATACGGTAACTTCCCCGCAACTTGCTTATTTTTTTCCTTTCCAAGAGATCTCACTTGTATAGCATGCCCCGCACAAAATAATTGATATAAAATTATAAAACTCATACCAGAACTACTATGGGCTATCCACTATCCAATGCAACTAGTCTCACTCAATTTGGATACTCTAGGAAGAATTTATGATTTTTTTACCCGACACACCTTCTTGAGATTAGTCAATAGGACTAGTCAGATACCCTATCTTCCACAGGGTGTATCTACAAATTTAAGATGACCCAGAAGATGAAATTGCTACCACATATACCTTACTAATTTTTGAGAATATCCTCTAGAGTTCAGGGTCTGAAACGTTACATAAAATATTTTATAGTGAAAATTCTGCATTGACTCAATTCAGGATGATTCCATAACCCTATCTTACAAAGGTTGTATCGTCAAAAGTATAAGGCCTCAGAGATGAAATTTTAACCAAATGTACCTTGATCCGTCTACTAAATATCCTTTAATCCATTCCTTCTGAATCATTGTAGAAAAAAAGTTATAGAGAAAGTTTCACAGTGTCTCAGATGTAGCAGTGAAACCCCAATACCTTGAGCTCTGATACTATATGTTAAGAACCAAATATCAATATAGTATAGAAAAACCTCAGAATAAGTACTCAACGCCTTGAAAAAGAGATAATTTCAGATAATAAGCCTCTTTGAGGGGGCAACCTCCTTTTACCCCACATAAATGTTCAAGTACAAGATGATTCTAAATGAAAATGTCTCCTTGGTATATATAGGAGACTAGGAGGTATAATTACAACTAATGGAATACAGCCGACATAAATAAAATAACATTACTAATTTAATATGCCCCAATTAATGGGTAATGATCCAATATTAGGGATTAACATTGTGGTGTTGGTTGCGTGAAAATTTAATTTGTCTACCAAAACACAAAAATGTATCTTACCTCAGCTAGGGGTCTCCCATCAAATCACCAGGCCTTTTCATGTTCACAAGAAACTAGTATGATCGACGTCAGGAAAAAAGAAAACAAGGTCTTTTGAATGGAATAATAGCATGGATCGGCCAGGATTTCCGTTGTAGAATGACAAAGGTTCGACGAAAAACCCCGGTGTTTGGTGACCTATCAGTCCGCCGATAGTAAATGAGTGAATCGGCGTCGACAGTTTTCCTTAGACATGTTTCGTTGATACCTTTAGGAAAAAATTTTGATGCCGATTAAAACCATCGTGCAGCACTGACATGGAAGTACAGATATGACATGAGGGAACCTCAAAAGACGATGTGGGGAAGAGACTAGGTCATATAGACTATTAACACAGCAAAGACGTGTGGCTTATTGATTTTGACCTCTTCGTGAGAAACTTTTTTTGGCATCGATGACTTTATTTAAACAAACATCCCTAGTCAGCATCCTATCATGTCGATGATGAAGACGTATCAACGATTGACGATCGACAATTTGTGTCAGTTAATGTTTTTGTCGTTTCGACCCTCAGAGTTCATTGATGCCAAAAATGTATCGGCGATCAGTGATTTGTTATGGTTGTTCGCATTTGTTATTTATAACTGGGATGTCTTCGATGTCAAAAACTTATCCGCTATGTTAAAGAACTTTATTATAGACCAGAAATTTTCGATCAACGACCATTGAAAAAGTTTAAGATGTGTACATTTTAGGCCTTTTACGTCATGTTACAAACCGTCAATAACTTCAAGACAAAAAAGAATAACTGATAACAAGACTCAATAAGAACATATAAATTCATCCATCCCACAATATTGACTCTGATTCAAAAAATGATAAGTGGTACCCAAAAAGAAATAAATTTTGCAAACTCTTTTAAGGTGTGTTGAGTGCTCAACACAACTATCTTTTGTATTTTTAATAAACATGTCACTCATAGCTATAAAATAGACTAAAAAATTCCACAATAGAAGAAACACACAATGACATATGAAATAGATGGTGATGTATATACCACAATATAAAAACCACACAATAGAACACAAGTATTTACCCTAGAAATCCATATGAGAAAACCAACATTCAATGAAGGACTATGCCTTTTGTTTTCTCATATTATGAAGATTACAATATAGATTAAAAAAAATTCCAAGATTAATGTGAAGATAAGAGATATCATGGTCTTCTAATTTCCTCTACAATATGCTTTCATGTCTCATCTTTTCTAGTATCTCCTCCACACTCCTACATACTATGGAGCAACAAACAACTAGTGAAAAAGTGAACCCTTTTCCCTCATCCTACTAGGTTTTTATAGCTAGAATTAGGGTTAGGTTTAGGGTTTTGAAACCCTCTTAGAAATTACATGATGCTTCTAAAATTCACAAGTGGATTCCCACAAGTTACTAACTCCACATATTTAAATTATGGTGAGCTAACATGGTTTATACTTGGACATGTAGAGAATATTTGGATCGTTACCTTGTTAGGGCCATAAATTTTGCATATGAACTATGTTTTAGGTGCATGATAGCTCATTGGAAAGACCTCAATGAAAAGAAAATTTCCCACTTTGGATGAAGTATTCCTATGGAAACCCTTATCCATATCTAGGACAAAATATTCGTCTAGGGCCCTAAAAATGTGTTAGAAGTTGATGACCCATATCTAACAAAATCAACACCATCTGTAAGTTGTCCCAAATTCCAATCCCCCCATCCAAAGCATCAATAAATTCATATGGTCCATGTGTAGATTAATTTTTGATTAATAATAGTCTATCTAGAGTTATATCAATGGTATATTGAACTTCACAATGTATAGAAACACTTCATATCACTCAAAATTATCTCTCGAGGAATTAGTCTAAGGGGGTCTGAAAACATCTTAGGTTTGTTGTCTCTATCACCAATAATGAACCTCTCACTTCCAAATAGTGCTTGCTAGTCTAAATGGAGTATCCCTAATGTTATCTTCCTAATCCAAATCCTAAAAATCTGCAACTAAATACCCTAAATAAGCAAATACTAAACACAAATCCCCATTTAAAGATTGCATATTACCAAGTAAATCCTTCAAATCTAATAACAAGTATTCAAAATCAATTCTTAAAACTTGTAAAGGTAACCCTTAAACTATGTGTATGACCAATGCCAAAGTCCAAATGGAAACTAAAAAATATGGAAAGACAAAAACCAACAAGGTAACATGATATTAAATCTTGTTGATTAAGAATCCAAGATCTAAACCATAAAGAAAATAAAAGAAATTAGAATATGAATGAATTATCCACAATTAAACACCTTCATAAACGAAAGAAACCCACTTTCATTAATCAAAGTTGTAGAATATTAAATTTCAATATGAATGAGTACTCAATATGTCTTCGTAAACAAGACAAACCCACTCTCATTAATCATAGTTGTAGAATTAAAAAGCTTTAATAAAAATTCAGACCAAGACTTGTCCCAAGGAACCAAAGGAGATTGAATATAAAGGTTGTTACATCATAACTTGTTGATCTATGAAGGATTCTTATAATAGCTTTTAGATTCACAAAGAAAGACAAAAAAAAACATAAGAAAAGAACGCTTGAAAAAAAGAGTGAAGAACATTAAGTATTAATGATCTTCTCTTTTTTTTGCTCATATATTTATGCTTGAAGTTGTTTCTCTGAATCAAAATGCTTATATAAAATAACAAAAATGCTTTTCCAAAAATATTAGTATGCACAAAAATATGTTCTTTTCAAAAATTACCATCTCCATGATTAACAACTTTCTTTTATGAAATAACTTGCATGCATGAGTCCTAATATTCATAAATATCTTTGGTTTCCAAAACTAATAATGACCCTATTCAAAAATATAAAATTAGAAATAATGTTTTCTAGATACAAAAATATTTCAAACTTAACAAAGTGTTTTTCTAAAAATATCCATACCCACAAATAATATTTCTTAAAATTAGAAATAATGTTTTTCAAATACAAAAATATTTCAAACTTAACAAAGTGTTTTCTAAAAATATCCATACCCACAAATAACATTTCTTAAAAATAGAATTACATAAAAATATGCCCTCGTGAAAGTGATTGGCCTCATGTTTGCATGCACTAGAAACCTTTCCAAAAGGATTATATTAATCTATATGACTAGAATAGCTTTCGGAGTTGGATCTTTGGAACAAGATGTTTCAATTTCATATTCTTTTATTTTGTATTATGCCAAAAAGAAAATTATTTAAACAACAATCTTCATTTGAGTGAGTAGCTGACATGTGTAAGCTACACCACTTTCCATTTTGATCATTTTCATCGGTTAACAATGAACCTTGAGTTGAACCTATTGAGATATCTTACAACATGTTCCTTGGCATGTTGCTTTTCCCAAAAATTTCCTCAATCTTACTGTAAAAAGGTATGCATCATCTAGGATAGTAATATTTAATAACTCTAGCTCTATTCATTGACACATTTACTTCCATTTAATGCATTAACCATCATAATAACATAAAGATCAAACTTTGCACATGGATTCTACAAACTTCCTCCAAGTATTTATAGGACAACCTTTGTTGTCGCGATATTTGTGGGACAACCTTTGTTGTCACGATATTTGTGGCATGACTCCCACCAACTTAATATTTTAGACACAAGCTTAAGTGTAGTAGTAAAGGCAGTTTTCTCCACAATTGTGAACATGTTAATACATATAATAAGTTTTTCATTTATAACCAATTATCATAAAGCTTCTACATTGATCTTGTCCTCAAATTACAGAATATTCAAATTTGATTTGTACTTTAAGGATGAATGACCTCCAAATAAGATGTTGTTGAACATTGATGGGGAAGTTAGCATGAATCATTCGGAAGTTACACAAAAATATGATACATCTCATTTTTTGACACTTCAGAGCTTTATTAACCACAAATCTAGCAAAAGCAAGACTATTTGTGTTAGTGTGAGCAATGGTGTTGGTAGGTATCTCTATTGAAGAACAAATTGGACCAAATAAAGATCCACAACATTGTAAAAGATTCCCTATCAACATGGTGTTACTCACTAGAACAAAATCATGCCACACCATGTTGTGAGCCAAATTGTCTCTAATGCATTATTCCATAAGCCAGGCATAGTTATAGGTGTGGCTATGTGTGCAAGTCATGTGTTGTTGGATTTGGCATTTCTTTGGTGCTCCTTGGCCTTGTCATAGTGACTCAATGTGTTGTCAACAATGGGAACATCAATGCAATTCTCAATTGTTGGAATAAAATTGTTGTCATTGGCATAGGAACAAACTAAGTCACGGACAATAAATAATTGGCATGGGTATTGTTACAACAAAATATAGAACCCCCATTTGATGTAAAGTATTGAGCATCAAGGAGTTAATCATGTGCAACTTAGGAAGGCTACCCACTGTCACCACAATATCTCTTCCTCTCACTTTTGGTTGGCTCTTCTCCAGCTCAGTAGGAGCTTCCCTGAAAGGTAGGATTTCTAAGGCTATAAAGTGGAGGCACAAGGTGAATTTTTGAAGAGTTATCTTAAGTAAAATAGGTGGTAGTGGTATAATGGATTAATGAGTGGTGTGAGAAGGGAAAGATGAAGGAAAACCCCAAGACCAAGTGCCTAATTACACCTTGGGAAATGGATTTAAGTGAGCATAGATCAAAGAGGGAAAGTGCATGAAAATGTAAGGAAATGGGAACTATTATGCATCCCACAAATCAGCCTTAGCTTGTTGTTTTTTATAGCAAACAATTTCCCTGGAAGGCTAGAGGTGTCATACTTAAGCATTGTCATGAAAGTGAGGTTATGTTCATCTAGCAAAAAATGGGTTTATTAGATGGTAAGCTAACATAACAACAATATCAATAAGAGGGGTTGGAGTCCCACATTACTCTATCCAAATGAAGCATAATTCATTACAAGAAAATCATAACATGCTACAAGGGTTTCCTGATAAAAAATGAGCATATGAAAAGTAAATGTGCACATTGAAATCCTCACATAAAAAATGGTATTATACCTCCAATTCTCCATCCAAGATCCAAGCATATGATGTACAAATGAAGTCCAAGGGGATATCTTCTCAATCCCAAAAAGTCTCAACAACCACTACAATGAAGGGAGAGCTCATATTTATAGAGTGAGTCACTTATTTCATACAAGAAAATATTATTATTCTTCTAACTAATTCCATGACAAGTCAAACAAATAGTACAATATTGGAGTAGTTAGATATCTCCTCAATAAATGGTTGACGAAATCAAGACATGTGGACACTAGACTCTCCAAGTCAACTCACCCTCATCCAAAACTAGTAGTGAAATAAAAAGATAATGCTCATGAAAGGGGGCACACCAATAAAAATAGGCACCATATCAAATAAAATGCCAAGTAGACACATGGAATGTTCCTTCCAAGAATGCATGCATGAAAAATATAATAAAATAGTTCTCCACATAGGAGGATGCGCTCCAAGGTCCACCTAGGAGAACTCACTAAATGCACCCTCTGTAATATTCCTTACTAATTGTTTTTCAATTTTTTCTCAACTTATTGTAGACTATTGTATTATTTAGTGTTTTTTGGTTCAATTGTTCTATCAAACAGTTTTCCTACCACCACTAGAACCCCACTATATCTCCCATTTTCTGTTGCTAAAGGTTTATTATTGTATGGGACTTTAATCAAACAATTTGTGACATATCCCAACCCATTGTAACCCTTGATTGTTGTAGATAGGTGTTTGGGTATTTGTTGGTTTGAGTTTAATGTGTCTCTTTGATGAACAAATGAAATTATAGATTTCAAATGGAAAGTGAATAATTCAAATAGTTTATAACAACAAGAGATCGTAAGGAAATTTTACCAAACACAGTTGCACACCACAAAAAGATATTTTCATTAAATGGATAACCTCATTACATGAGTGGTATAGATCTAAGATATCAATGGAAATTGACTGTTGTAGGTTGTTGAAGCGTTGAAGTGTTCTCTCCTAAGCTACCAGAAGACAAGGAACGGCCTTTATAGGCCCCATGACCACCAACCAATGGGAATCAGTCCCCTCACAACCCAAATCAGCCCAAATATATGAAGTTTGTATCTCCAAAGAAGATGAAGTCACCCCCAAGAAATAACTCAGCCCCTTTGCAAGTAAACTCGGATAGCAATAGTTCTCCCAGCCCCAATACTTGAGAATCGAATCCAAACAACAAACTAACGCGTCCCCTTCAACAATAAATGTAGCCACCACTCAAGTCACCCTCCTCAAGCCAAATCGACCTCTACAAAGGAAAACTCGGCTGCCAAATGATGAAATCTTGACCACAATGAAGCAAAATGATAATATATGAGTGATATTTCCTCCACAATCAGCTAGGGTGGATAGTCTCACCACCGAACCTAATCTTCTTCTCTAGATTTTTTCATCCCAAGATCCAAAGCTACAAGAGCTCTCTCCAATTATGTTTTATAAAATAAAAATGCATAATGAGAGAGAGTGTCGTCATTCCTCTTTTATTTTCATGTTCACCCTTTTGATGACCCTTTAACCCTTTTAATAAAGTAAAGTGACTTTATAATCTTAAAGTCACTTGATTACTCAATGCCACTTTTAAAAATATTGATTTCTCACCCCGATGACATCAAATAATTAATCCCCTTTCCTTCCACTTAATATAGTCTACGACAATCACTTAGGATATTATGTCAATCTCCTGGAGTGATCATTTGGAAAGGGACATTACAGTCATCCCTTCCAAAGATTACTTGTCCTCAAGCAACTGCAAGTTAGGATGTTTCAATATATGGTCACCTTCCCATATGGAATCCTCTACTGGAAAATATCTCCACATGATGAGGTACTCTCAGATCACCATGTTATGTAATTTCCTCTCCTGGACCTCCAGAATCTTCTCAGGAACCAACACTAATTGCCCCTCCTCATCCAATGGGGGTAATTATGCCAAAGAAGTGGCATGTTGTCCCAATTCCTTCTTCAGACATGAAACATGAAACACATTGTGGATCTTACTTTCTTACAAAAACTCAATCTCATAGTATACCTCACCAGCTCTATGAATCACCATGTATGGGCCATAAAAGTGTGGATTTAAATTATTTTCACCACTTTTCTTCAGTAAAGACTATCAGTATGGTTGTAATCTCAAAAATACCAAGTCTCCCACCTCAAAAGTGCACTCGACCCTATGCATATCTACATAGATATTCTATTTATTATACGTCATCTATAGTTTGTCCTTGAGAGTCTTGAGGATATCTTGACTCTCCTTAACCCAGTCCTTGGATTTTGGGACTCTATTATCCTCGAATTTTAGATCAACAAACGAAGAAGAATAAAATCCATATAATTCCTAGAATGGGGTCATACCAATGGAAATTTGATAAGTGTTATTATAGAAATATTTTCCCAAATTCAACCACTTAATCCATGATTTTTTATACCCGAACACACAGTTATGTAAATACCCCTTGAGCCACTTGTTCACAATATCTTTCTAACCATCTTTCTAGGGGTGATAACTAGTGCTAGGAGTTAACTCTATGCCATCCAACCTGAACAACTCCTTCCAAAAATCAATGAGGAATATGTTTTCCTTGTCACTAACAATGTACTCTGGCAACCAATGGAGTCTGAATACCTTCTTGAAGAACAACTATGCTATATGTGTTGCCTTGTACATTGAGGGAATGGAAAAGAACTATGTGAAATTGGTCAACCCATCAACCACCACATATATGAAATATATGCCATGTACCTTTGGTAGACCTGTGATGAATTCCATTAACACGCTTTCCCACTTCTTCTCTGAGATGGGTAATGGTTGTAATAACCCTGTGGGATGAGTCTCCTCTGACTTGTTCTATTGACAAGTCATACACTCCCTCACATGTATTATTACATAATCTTTTAGGCCCATCCAATTGAACCTCTCATTGATATGATTGTAATTTTAAAGTACCCGGGATGGCCTACCAGAGGTTCATCATGCATAGCCTTCATAATATTTTGCTTCAATGTAGACTCAGGGACTAAGTATTTGCAGTCCTTTTAGTAGATGATATCATCCACCACTATATACATGTTATCTTGTATGTTTTGATTCAAAAAATCACAAGAAAATTTGCTCTTGGAATACTCTACTAAGAGATGATATTTTGAGTCAGTTGAAATCTCTACAAGTGAACATATCTCAGGTTTCCTGGAGACTTCATCAGCAACCGCATTTTTCTTCCCTTTCACATACTCAATGTCAAAGTCATATGCCTGCAATTTGCTAACCCACTTATTTTTCTTCTTATTTAATTCCTCTTGTCCCAAGAAGTGTCTCAAATTGTTGTGGTCAGTCTTGTTATCGCGCAAACTGTAGGTTGGGAAAATCTCGACCCAATCCATAGGATGGAGATAACAGTGGGAGATTTTACCCACTGTCACCTCAGATAAACCCTCCCTTTCTTCTGTGAAGGAAAAATATGACACAAGGGGGAGTCCTATATGACCTTGGGTGGGAGATGAGATGGAAAGTGATACTTATAAAGAGATTCCCCTATAGGTCAAGTTTCTAAGTGGAAAGTGGTTTGACAACGAGCTTCAGGGGTCATTTATGGTTGCCAAGTTTTTTAGTACCTGCAGAAGATGGTTTTACCTGCCCGAGACACAAGCAAAGACAAGATAAAATCTAGACAATCAAATCGACAAGCAATTTAATCTTTTTGTCCCTATTTACAGCAGTCAACAAAAATATATATTAACGATTAAAATATCTAGTTACTGCATATTTAACCATCAAAATTGTCAAATAATTATTGGACAATGAAGTACTAAAACAGCAAATAACTTTCCAATACTTAAGCATGAACTTTGATGGTAAATTAGGGCTACCAAATGAAGTTATCAACAAATTGTTAGGGCATCCTGATGGTTGTAGAAAACAATTTCTACAACAACAAGTTCCAACCATAAAAATAAACAAGTAAATTGTCAAAAAGATAGCCCATAACTAGTAGAACAATAATCTAGGTTTAAAAGTCAATTTCCACAGTTGAAAAGTGAGTAAATGATGAAAGAAGGTGAATTTTGTTGCAGCCCTAAAGGTTGTAGAATTAAATTTATTGTAGGAATTAAATCCTTGGATAAAAGAGGATGCCCTTAGGGAACGAGAAAGCTTATAACATGTAGAAAATATTCCAACTTAAACAGTTATGATATCTCGTAATTCTATGTATCCCATTTCAATGATTTTATTTCTCCAATGCAAGAGATTAGTGCCTTTAACAATTGGGTTATGGAGTAATTAAAAATTAAATATCTAATTGTGCTACTTACTTGGGGGTGTAATCCCTTTTACCCCCCAACTCAAGCAAGACTAGCTAAGGAAAACCCTAGGAGGGTGTAAACCCTTTTACTCCTCCTAGTATTCCTTTATGCAACAAATTATTCAAAGACAAATATGATGGGATTAGTGGGGTTGTATTCCCTTATACACCCCAAAATCTCATCAAATTAACCTTGAGACCAAGAAAAGAAGAAATAACATGAAATATTCCTTACCTAGTCCAAGCATTAACAAGATAAACTCATTTTAACCAAGAAAATCCACCATAAAAGCAAGTAATAGCCTCAAATAAAGATAGTGCCTTACTTATTCATCCAATATCCAAAGAAAACCATAGCAAGAGATAGTATCAAGAGAGATAGAAAAAAAAAATGAAGTAGGGCACAAATTTCAGCCAAGAATCCTCTCCAAGATGGGAGAGTTATGATTAAATGAGATAGAAATTATCTTTATTTATACAAAAACCTCTAACAAAAGTTTGTCCAAAAAAATTAGGGTAAACCACAAATTAAGGGGACAACAAGTATTACTTTTCCCCTTTATAAAATTAAATTCAAATTTAACCCTAAAATGTACATAATAAACCCTAAAGAAGCATGATGTCACCCCTTTAGGGAAACACTTTGGAACTTTTCCAAGTCGTTGGAGTGGAAAGTGAAAGTCGTTGGGCCCTATAGGGCCTTCCTCTCATGTGTTAGGCCTTTCTCCTCCAATTCAAACCCTCATCCATGAAAACTTGCCAAGTGTCAATTCAACCAACACCATCACCCCAACCCTTGTCCTAGGGTGATGTCAACCTCCTCAAAAGTGATGTTTTAGCCTCAAGAACAAATCGTTGGGCTAGAAAAGGGTTGGGTTAGGTCCTCCAAGGTGTCTCCTCAAGTCTCCAAAGGCTATCATCATCATCCGATGTGTGGGCCATGGAATTTAACCTGTGGGCTTCAATCCCCAAGTAATCCCAAACTAGGCTTGTTCTTCCAAATCTATCCACCAACTGGGTCTTGCAAAGACAACAAGGATCTCAAGTCAAATGCATCATGATAAAATCAATAAAAGAGCCATCCAAGCATGCACATCCAAACTACCTCATCAAAATAAACAATTTCTCAAAGACCCTATGTAATTTTCCAAGTTTAGGTATGGGAGGGTTGACAAAGCGACCTATTGGGTGAATCGTACCTCAAGTTTAGGAGTGTTTCCTAAGTGGAAATTTATCTAATTCATGTGGATTAAGTGAAATTGATGGGGGAAAGACTCTTGGGAATGGGTTTCATGACATACAATGTATTTTAGTGTCTTATTTAATGGGTTCCTTTGTAGAGGGTGTTTTGCACCTTCATTTTCAATGCAACCTTTTTCCAAGCCCATTTATTGTCTTTTATTCTTTTAAGATGTTTCCAGGTTGAATCCAAGGTGGGTCTTCTACCTAAGCATGAAAAACAATGCCCACCTTGACTCTACCCTAGTCACATCATGCTTCCTCAAGTTGAAAACATTTATGGGGTTTCTACCTAAGCATGAAAAACAGTGCCCACACATGCTCCACCATGGTTGGCATTTTGTATTAGTTATTTTTCACAGGTCCCATCAATTTCTTATGAGAAACATTTCATTGTCATTGGGATCCCTAGGAGACCATCTAGAAGGTTCGTGATTGGCTTTTATATTTTTCCAGCTACAATCCTCTAGGCCTTCAACCCCTTCTTCCCATGAAATGAGGGACAACCCCTTCTTGGGTTAGTATATCCAAAAATCCCAAAATGTAAGGAGATGAGGGGATGAAGTGTGGAAAGTGATAAGTATGGTCAAGAATGGCACAATGAATCATCAATAGTACCTCCCGGTAGAAAACCTTTCCCCAAGGGTGACCCACTTACTAGGGTGTAATGTCAACCACCAAAGTGAAACAAGGAAAAGGGAATAATGTCCAAGAAAAAGTTACATAATCAAAAGAAGTTTAAAATGAAACAAACTCAAATGCCTCAAATATTGAAATGACACTCACCATAATACATGGCTTTTACCTCATGGAGCAAGGCCCAATGTATCCTGGAAGCCAAGTGATCTGGTGGATACCCTCATGATGAACCTGGAACTGGGGTGGTCAAGCGGGCCTCTAGCTTTGCAAGTGGACATTGTTGGTCAAGTTGTCTCTCGATACTCCATGTTTGTAGCCTAGGGACCTTGAGAAATCATCTCCTTAGTTATCCCTAAGAGTTGGGGATAATATATGGCTCCTACTTGGGGACATGTACTCATTGTACAGTGCATAAGAACTACACAATCTCCTAGTGAACATGTGCCTACACACACTAAAACATAAAAATCGTTAAGTGTAGGATGGCTCACTCATCCTTTGTCCATATAATCAAAAACCAAAAATGACAACTAATCTAGAAAAGAAAAAAGAAAAACATTTTTTCATAAATATGATGAAAAGGAAAGCATGTAAATCAATAATGCAAATAGAGCAGAATGAAATTCAACTAAACTACCATGAGCAATAAATATGAAAATGCAGGAAATCAAGATGACCTACCTACTTACTTGGGGCCCTGGGGCCCTAAAAACCAAGTGATAGGTGATGTAAGGTGAATTCATACAACCAGTGCAACCATTTTCTCATCATTTCATCAAGGTATCTCTCATATGATTAATCATGCAATACAACAAGGATAAGTTGAGTGTTAGGGATCTAACCTCCCTAACCCCTCATGTAGGTAGAATAATATATTTCCATGTAATAAAGGCCAATATTATTAAGGCCTAGTAATAAGGAAGAATAATTCAAATGTAAGAAGACCTAATAGAATCTTCCGCTTCTAGAAGGATCTTCCTCCAGATTGTTCTTTTGGATAGATAAATTTAGTATAAATAGGAGTAGAGGGTATGAGAAGTTTTTTATTGAGAATTATTGTAATAGAGCAATGCTCTACTAGAGGTTTCCCCCTTGAAGAGGAAAGTGAAAATTGTTTCCTATCAATAAAGGTATTATTATGGTGTTGTGGTTTCATCTATTTGTTGTTTCGTTGTTATTCTCTGCAATATTTATGTTTTCAGCTATATAATAGATCTGGTACCTTACAAATAGTATCAGAGCACTTTCCTTGGTAGAAAATTATGGGTTAATTTTGTTTTTCAGGGTAGAGACGTATTCTAGCATCTTAAATATACATAGATATGTCGTTCAATGCATAAATTAGCGGTTGTGGAAGCATACATGCAAGAACTACAAGTGGTACTTAAGAGCACATTGTTGCCCACCCTTGTAACCCTTGTTGGTACCCCTTCGAGTGGTAGTGAATCAGACAGCGCCTGTATATGGATCGACATAGATATTTTGAATACCTTCATAGATAAACTAATCGGTTGCCTGACTCTTATAGTGCCACTGAGAACAGCACTCGGGAAGATACACTCTAGTACATGGGTAGTTGGGTATTATGGCTAAGGGCACAGTCTAGCCTTCTTAGTTGGTGCCCTGAGATAATGGGTCGATTACTATTGTTGGACCTCGCACGTATATCATAGAGATATAGCACATGAAAAACCCTTGTCTATATAAACCATGAATACCCTAACCTTTGGGATGGAAACAAAAACATAACAGACAAGATCTATTGTCTTGCAACTGTGCCTCCTTCATTCTAGTTGAAAAATTCCTACACATTTTTTCATGTTAAACATTTGGCCATTTTGTCACAGCAGTATTATTCATATCAGAGTTTGACTCCATAGGAGTAAAAAAAAAAATTGGATCCTATTGGCACCATTATTTGAGAACTATCCCATTGGATTCCTCTCTTCGCCTTGATCGCAATCATAACTATCATTTTTCAGCAAAAACAAATTGTGGACCTGACCCCTTCCTGACACCCCTATTGAACATATATCCCATTCAATTCCTCTCTTTTCATTGATCATAGTGGTACCAATCACCAATAACTCATTTATGTACAGTCCCATTTTTCCCCTATCCCATCCCCATGGACCACACTCACAACCAATATTGGGAACAACATCTCACCACCTTGGCCAAATATCATGACCAAACTCTGACTAATATCTCTTCAATTATGTCTAGTATTGGTAACATCAACTCCTGTATTTCTTTGCTTGAATCACTTCCCACAACCATCACTCAATTTACTTCCACCTGCAAGCAATGCCAGGACCCAGTGAACACTTTGAGCTCCTTGTTTAATCCCACCCCAAAGCATTTCTCTTCTTCCACACCTTATAACCCTGATGGTCTTGAATCCTCCCAGTCCACCTCTTTTCCACCCCACAACTTTCAGTGGGACTTATGTCCCCCTCGCATGGAGGTGAACACATTTGATGGCTCGGATCCCACAAGCTAGGTCACTCAATTGGAACACTATTTCTCTTTTTACGGCATCACTGATGAGTTGTCCAAACTAATGTATGGTGTTCTCCATCTAGATTCATAACATTGGAAATGGAGAAAAAATGTCCATCAAGGGTATGTGGCTTGGACCCAATTTGTTGCAGAAATTTATCAATGCTTTGGCACTGCCACCCACAATTTAGGTCGTTTGACAAAGTTGAAACAATCTAGCACAGTTGAAGACTTTGTATCTTCTTTTCAAAAAATGGCTTTCCACACAGAGGGCATGTTTGATGCTTTTTTCCGAGAATGTTTTATCAGTGGCCTCAAGGATGATATTTTTTCCCGTGTCATCATGACTCAGCCTCAGAGTTGGGTGTAAGCTACTAAAAGAGCTAAGGAAGAAAAACATGTTGTCTCTTCTCAAACTAGAAAATCGTCCTTTATTCCTCACCCTAAACTAGTCACTCCCACTCCTTTCACTCCACTAAAGATAAAAAAAATTGAAAAAGGGAAGAAATGGTTGAATGCCAACTCAAGGGCCTTTGTTATAATTGCAATGACAAACATTTTCTTGGGAACAAGTGTAAGGAACAAAAGAAAATTATGGCCATCTCCGAGGATGTTTCTGAAGACGATGTCAAGGCTCCCCCTTGTGGCTGAGTCACCTGAACCCACTGACATGAATCCACCTTTTGACCCTCCCAAAGTTGAACCGGTCATTCCATGAATACTTTCACTACCTTCTATGCTCCCCAAACCCTCGAGCTAATTAGTTACATTAAGCATTGGAATTTCATCATCCTTGTTGACATTGGAATCACCCATAGTTTTATTCACCACTGCATTGCCCAAGAAACTAATTGCTATATCCGTGTAGTCAATAATTTTCAAATCATGATTGCCAATGGTGGGTCCATGAAATGTGGGGGTCACCTTCATCAAGCGAGGAAATGGACATTGATGTATCATAAAGGTCTTCATCATCAAGATCTTCTTGACAACTTTATTAATGGATATTTTATTCAATCACCTCTTTTGTAGGTGATGGGTGATACTCTTCTTCAACTTCACACTCTTCAGTTGTTGTCTAGTCATCAACCGAAAAAACTTCTTTGTAAAGGGAATCTTTGAGCTCTTGGAGGATAGTCTACAAATTCTGAGTAGTTGGTCCCCAATACCTGAGAAACTCTTCAACAAGATTTGTAGAAGATTGGACATTTTTCATATCACACGAGTCCAGAGAAGATACAAAAAATTCCATTAGTGCATCCTCATGCATTACATTTATACTTCAACAATACCTCATATAGTTCACAACATGGGTGACTGCTAGAGTTGGGTCACCATCGAATTTGGAGAAATTTTCCCTCCACCCTGTAGGGGAAATGTAGGGTATCCAGGGATATCTTAAACATCAATAGAAGGGTATACCTTGCGGAAGGCCTATGGTAAATCTATTGATGCCATGGTTCCATTATCTGGGATGTTGCTTCAATGGAGTCAACAGATGAACTTGATGTTCATCAAAAATGGAGGGAAGGGAAAGGGAACTTTCCACGAGTGGGGTTTCTAGAAGAGATTCAAGAAGATCTCATCAAAGGTGGAAGGGGAACATCCTTCAATTGGAGTCACCAGGAAAGATATAGGTAAAGGATTTGGGATGGTATCTTGACAAAGTTTCGATAGGGCACGAAAGAGGATTCAAAATCCTCCCCGGCAATGGTGCCAAAATTTTATCACACAAAATGTAGGATGGGAAAATCATGACCCAATCCATAGGATGGTGATAATGGTGGGAGAGTTTACCCTCTATCACCTCAAATAAACCCTCCCTTGCTTTTCTGAAGGAAAAATCTGACACAAGAGGGAGTCCTGGGTGACCCTAGGGAGGAAATAAGATGGAAATTGATACTCAGGAAGAAATTCCCCTATAGCTCAAGTTGATAAGTAGAGAGTGGCTTAACAATGAGCTTCAGAGGTGGTTTATGGTTTCCAAGTGTTTGAGTAGCTATGGAAGATGGTTGTACCTTCCTGAGACACAAGAAAAGACCAGATACAAACTAGACAATCCAATGGATAAGAAAGTTAATCTTGCTTTCCCTATTTTCATAAGTCAACAGAAATATATATCAACAAGTAAAATATCTAGTTACTGCATATTTAACCATCAAAATTTTCAAATAATTATTCGACAATGAAGTACTAAAATAGTAGATAACTTTCCAATACTTAAGCATGAACTTTGATGGTAATTTATGGATTCCAAATGAATTTATCAGTAAAGTGTTAGGGAATCCTTATGGATATATAAAACAATGGCTACAATACAAAGTTCCAACCATAAAAATAAACAACTAAACCATCAAAAATATATCCCATAACCAGTAGAACAATAATCTAGGTTTAAAAGTCAATTTCCATGGTTGAAAAGTGAGTAAATGATGAAAGAAAGTGAATTTTGTTGCAGCCCTAATGGTTGTAGCATTAAATTTATTATATAAATGAAATCATTGGCTAAAATAGGATGCCCTTAGGGCATAATAAATCTTATAACATGTATAAAATATTCCAACTTAGACAATTTCAATATCTCGTAATTCTATGTATCCCAATGCAATGATTTAATATCTCCAATGCAAGAGATTAGTGCCTTTAACTATTGCGTTATGGAGTATTTAAAAATGAAATATATAGTTGTGCTACTTCCTTAGGGGTGTAATCCCTTTTACTCCCCAAGGCAAGCAAGACTAGCTAAGGAAAACCCTAGGAGGGTGTAAACCCTTTTTCTCCTCCTACAATTCCTTTGTGCAAAAATTTATTCCAAGACAAATATGATGGGCTTAGTGGGGTTGTATGCCCTTATACTCCCAAAAGTGTTATCAAAATAACCTTGATAACAATAAAATAAGCAATAACATGAAATATTTCTTACCTAGTCCAAGCATTAACAAGATAAATTCCTTTTAACCAAGAAAATCCACCATAAAAGCAAGAAATAGCCTCCAAGAAAGATATTGCTTTACTCATTCATCCAGTATCCAAAGAAAATCATAGCAAGAGATAGAATAAAGAGAGATAAAAAAAAATTCGAAGTAGGGCGCAACTTTCACCCAAGAATCCTCTCCAAAATGGGAGAGTTGTGATAAAATGAGATAGAAATGATCTTTATTTATACAGAAACCTCTAACAAGAGTTTGCCCAAAAAACTTAGGGTAAACCAAAAATTAAGGGGAAAAAAACCCTTACTCTACCCCTTTACAATATAAAATTCAAATTTAATCCTAAAAGCATATAATAAACCCTAAAGAAGCATGACTTCACCCCTTTAGGGCAACGTTTTTCCACTTTTGCAAGTCGTTGGAGTGGAAAATGAAAGTCGTTGGGCCCTCTAGGGCCTTCCTCTCATGCGCTAGGCCTTTATCCTACAATTCAAACCCTCATCCATAAAAATGTTCCAATTTTCAAGTCAACCAAAACCATCACCCCAACCCTTTCCCTAGGGTGATGTCAACCTCCTCAAAAGTGACGTTTTAGCCTCAAGAGAAAATCATTGGGCTAGAAAAGGGTTGGGTTAGGTCGTCCAAGGTGTCTCCTTGGGAATCTAAAGGTTTTCATTGTCTTCTAGTGTGTGTTCCATGGCATACAACCTGTGGGATTCAATCCCCAAGGAAGCCCAAGCTAGGCGTGTGTCTTCCAAATATGTCCACCAAATGCATCCTGCAAAGACAATGAATACGTCGTCCAAGGATATCAATTCAAATGCATCATGATAAGTAAATCAAATCTATAAAATATCCATCCAAGCATGTACATCCATACTACCTCATCAAAATAAACAGGTGCTCAAAGACCCTATGCAATTTTCGAAGTTTAGGTATGGGAGGGTTGACAAAGCGACCTATTGGGTGAATCGTACCTCAAGTTTAGGAGTGTTTCCCAAGAGGAAATTTCTCTAATTCATATGGATGAAGTGAAATGGATAGTTGTAAGACTCATGGGCATGGTTTTCATGACATACCATAGATTTTAGTGTCTCGGTTAATGGGTTCCTTTGTAGAGGGTGTGTTGCACCTTTGTTTTCAATGCAACCTTTTTCCAAGCCCAAATATTTACTTTTATTCTTTTAAGATATTTCCATGTTGAAGCCAAGGTGGGGATTCTACCTAAGCATGAAATATAGTTCCCACCATGACTCTACCATGGTCACATCATGCTTCCCCAAGTTGAAAACATGTGTGGGGATTCTACCTAAGCATGAAAAACAATTCCCACATATGCTCCACTTTGGTTGGGATTTTGTATTAGTTATTTTTCATGGGTCCCATCAATTTCTTATGAGATACATTTCATTGTCCTCAAGGTCCTTAGGTGAGCATATGCAAGTTTCATGACTTTATTTTATCTTTGTCCCACTACAAGCCTCAAGGCCTTCATTCCCTTCTTCCCATGAAATGATGGACAACCCCTTCTTAGGTCAGTATATATGAAAGTCCAAAAAGGTAAGAAGATGACGGGATGAATTTTGGAAAGTGAAAAGTATGGTCAAGCATGGCACAGTGACTTTTCAAGAGGAACTCCCATTAGAAAACCTATCCCCAAGGGTGACCCACTTACTAGGGTGCAATGTCAACCACCAAACTAAAATAGGGCAAAGGGAATAATGTCCATGCAAACGTTAAATAATAAAAATCAATTTAAAATGAAACAAACTCAAATTTAAAATGAAACAAACTCAAATGCCTCAAATATTGAAATGACACTCACCATAATACATGGTTTTCACCTCATGGATAAATATCCAATGTCTCTTGAAATTCAATTGATGTGGTGGATACCCTCATGATGAACTTGGAACTGTGGTGGTGAAGAGGGCCTCTATCTGTGCAAGTGGACATTGTTGGTCAAGTTGTCTATCGGTACTCCATGTCTCCAACCTAAGGGCCTAGAGACATCACCTCCTTATTTATCCTTAAGAGTTGGGGATAACAAGTCTTAGCCACAAATTTTCCACCTACCAAGTATTGTGTGAAAAATTCCAAAGCATGCATGATGGCGAGCATTTCCTTGTCGTATATGGAATAGAGCCTCTCTTACTCTATGAGTTCCCTACTCTAATATTCTATGGGATGTTTATGTTGCATCATAACTGATCCAATTAATTCACCTAAAGCATCAAAATCAATCACAAATTCCTTAGTGAAATGAGGAAGTGCTAGAACTAGAAAAGTGCTCATCACTTCCTTGAGTTTGTCAAATGTATTATGGGATTCCTCTATCCACCTGAATGCTCTTTTCTTCATTAGATATGTGAGTGGTGCAGAAAAATGTGAGAATAAATTTACAAACCATTGGTAGTAGCTTCATATACTGAAGAATCCATGCAACTCTGTAAGGTTCTTAGGTGGTGGCCAATTCAGTATGGCCTAGATATTCTCCCTATGTACCTATACTCCATATGCACTAATCACATGGCCCAAGTATAAGTCTATGTCATTCTAAACTCACATTTTGAATCCTTATCGCATAGTGATTGCTCCTCCATGATGTCATTGAATGGAACTTCTTCTCAGTGAAGGTCTTGTTGAAGATGTTTGCAGTCTGTTATGATGAAGGAAAGAAATACAGGTCGATGATCCCCTTTTGTACTAAGTCCCAGATGTAGTTCATGTGGATCTCGATGTACTTTGTCTGCTACCTCTGAGTTGGATCTTTACAGAACTTCAGAGTGCTCTGGTTGTCACAGCAGATGACGATCAGTCAATGAAACTGAATGTCCAACTCAGTCAGAAAATTTTGTAGCCAAATAGCATGAATGGTTATGTTAACTACCCCTCTGTACTCTGCCTCAGCTGAAGATAGATCAATAGCATATTGCTTCTTGCTCGACCAACCGATAGGCAAGGAACCAAGACTGAGTAAGTAACCAGATGTGGAGTTTCAATCAATGTTATCGCCATTCCAGTCAAAATCAGTGAACTTGATGAGGTCCAATGTATATTTTGTGCATAGTGAATCCCCAAGGTGATGGTTCCCTGTACATATCGAAGGATATGATTTACAACCTTCCAATGCAGCTCATGTGGCTCCTGCATGAATCTAGAGAATACTCCAACTGGATAGGAGAGATTTGGTCTGTAGTGTGTGAGATACAAAAATCTCCCCACTAGGTGTATGTACAGTGTGATGTCAACTAGTAGAGTGTCCCCACCATCCTCAAGTCTAACTCCTGATAAAAAAGGAGTCTGGGAAAACTTGCATTCTGTCATGTGAAATATCTCAAGGAGATCTCGTGCATACTTGGCCTGAGATAGTTTGATGCATGATGCATCCTGACTGATCTTGACTCCAAGGAAGAAATGTAGCAAACCCATTTCCTTCATCAAGAAAATGTTATGTAGAATCCTCTTAACTAAAGCAATCACTTAAGTCGAGAAATCGGTGATCAGCAAATCATGAACATAGAGAACTAGGAGTAGAAGTGAATCAGTCATCCTAATCATGTAAACATTCGGGTCTGACTTACAACGTATAAAGTTATGTGACAGTAGGTAGGAGTCCATCTTGGAATAACATTCCCTCGGGGCCTGCTTGAGGCCATAAAGAGGCTTCTTCAGTCGACAAACCAAATATGAATCCTGCATAAATGCCTAGGGCTACTCCATATAGATCTCCTCGGAGATATATCCGTGAAGAAATGCATTCTTCACATCCATCTAATGGACTTACCATCCTTTCGTTGTCACAATGGTAAGTTCCAAACATATGGAATCCATCTTCGCTACTAGAGTGAAGGTCTCATCATAGTCAATGTCATGCACCTGCTGAAATCCTTTGGAAACTAGCATGTCTTTGTATCTACTAACTTGTCCATCCTCTAAGATATTGATCTTGTAGACCCATCTTCACCTGAAAAGTTTCCTTCTTGAAGGAAGGGGAACCAGATCCCAAGTCTAGTTCTCGAGGCGAGAGTTGTACTCCTCCTGCATGGTGGATTCCAAAAGGGATTTCCAACAGCCTCGCCATAGGAATATGGATATGAATATTGAACAAAGACTAGATGCCTTGCTGGCATTAGTTGAGTGGCAGTGTGTGCAAGAGGAGGCTCCTTGAAAAAAGATCGAGTCCTCCTAGTATTAGTTGGATCCCCAACAAGATCTCCTGCATTCTGAAGAGTAGTGTTGGCCCACTTGGGCCTCTACTCTGGCTCTGCATCTGCATATGACTATACTGACTTTGTATCTCTATCATATGAATCCTCTTAATCAGAACTCTCATATGAAGAAGAGTTAGCATGTGCATGTGCATGTTCATCATCTCTGACAGGAAGAAGAACAAAAGTGTTTGCATGAGGTTGTTGAGGTACATGCAAGACACTTTCCTTGAATTGGATACTTTTCTCAATGATGAGCTGGTCTCAGGAAATATCAATGAGTCTATATCCCTTCACATCGTCAGGGTATCCAACAAGGATACACTTTGTACTCTATGGATCAAGTGCCTTCCTCTTCTCAAAGGGAATCCTGGCCCATGCACGTGAACCGAAAATACAGAAGTGGGTCACTTCAGATTTGAGGCCTCTCCAAGCCTCATAGGGGGTATTATCCTTGACAAATCTATGCGAAGATATGTTTTTTATTTAGGTTTCACAATTAAGTGCTTCAGCGCATAATATTTGTGGAAGTGACTTTGCATGTAGCATGCAATATGCCATCTCTTTTAGAGATCTATTTTTCTGCTTAGCAACTTATTGACGAGCGAAAATGTCCGTCCGTCAATTGAGAGAGTGGAACTAGTCCAGGGTTGTCTAAATAACCCAAGTTGTTTGGAATGAACCACCCTGACGGGTTTAATGGCTCCGTTGGCTGCTCTAAGGTCCTACGAAAACCAAAGAGAAAACTAACCTAAACTAAACAATCTATCTAAACAAACTAAAACTAACTAAACTAATTAAAACAAACTAACTAAACTAAATACAAGAAACTAAACTAACTACTAATAAATAAAAACAAACTAATACACTAATCTAATTAAAACAAACTACTAAATTAAACTAAAACTAAATATATACTACTCTAACTATTCTACTAATTACTATTACACTAACTCTATTAATTAAATATCTAATTACTAATTGAATTACAACTTATTCACAAATATACAATATCTACAAGTAGCAGATTTGAATAAAACCTGTAAAACTCATGTGTTTTCTGCCCTAAGACGGCCAGAAATATATTTTTGATTTTTTTATATTTTATGAAAAAAAAATAAAAACTTACTGAAATTAAACGATCTAATATATTAATTCTACATATATCTAACTATATTCTAACAAATACACTAACAAAAAAATGACAAACTGACCTGGGAACGCCCCTAATTTGTCCTGTGTATGATGACTTCAAAGCTGGTCGGAGGAAGGGAACTCGCACCGGTTAATCCAAAAGCTTCTCGTAAACGATAAGTTGCACTACTCTTTGATTTGTTAACAGGACAAACAAGACATAAAAAATCATAACAATTATATGATTTATAAATCTCTACAATAAGGGAAACATGTTATGCAAAAACTTATACTTAATAATTCAACTTATGAAGAAGAGAAATATGTCGTTCACAAACCGAATTAAGCTATTGCTATGTTTCTTAAACAATTGAAAGAAATCATATATGGATTACAGTGATTAAATTATATCATTTTCAAATGATTAAGATAGCTAAAGTAGTCATTAACCAAATACAAATTGATATACACAACATGAAACAAAATATTGATATCATGAGAAGCTAAAGTTGTAACAAAACACCAAATTATGCTTCAGTCTGTATTAAAAATCCATATTCTTGTTCTCCCACGAATGAGGATATCATTATTACAAATATAATAGGTATTTATAAGTCTCTCCACAGGGTAAAACCTCCCTATGGATAATATCAAACTGTTTTACATAATCTGGGATATATTCCCAAAATCAACTAAACTAGGAAACTAAATGACATCAGAATATTTCAAATATCCCCTAACTTCTCATCAAATCCATTGCAATTTCAAATTCATCTGCAAGAGACCAAAAATAACAAGTTAGAAAGATATTTTATTAACAAAACAATAAAAATCTAATCCTACAGAATCATATGATTCTGTAGCTAGTCTAAAATAGCATACAGGATCAGGATCGAAATCAAATCAAATCTTTTAAAATAATCATAACCAATTTTCTTTCAATGATCATTCAAAATGAATCACTCAAAATTCAAATGATTTTATTATTCAATATTAAACATAATCTAAAGTGATTCAATCGAAAACAGGGGTAAGCATACTATGTTTTGCTTTCACCATAAAATCAGGTCAAACAGTAACAAGACTGTTTCATATCAAATGAAATCAATAGTGAGTCACATCGCATGTGATACGATCTAATCCAACATAACCATTTCCCACTTGTCATAGCTATAATGATATAACAACAGATTCATATCGTTCAATCAAACGTAAAGATAGAAACACTGTTTCGATTATGTGTAAACGAAATCATACGTAACAGCATCGACCCAATCAATTTCATGATTGATCCTTGTACAGTCAAAAGACATGACCGTAATAGAATCACCCGAGGTTATAATTATCAACTGGACAGTTAAAACAAATCACAACTGAGTTTAATTATAGAAACAAATTGTGAACCTGGATCAGTCAATTTCATTCTCCGAATCGAATTCAAACAGCATATTCATTGCAATATGAAACCAACTGATAACATAGTCGAGTAAACCAATGCGGATTAACTAGTTGGGTATAACTGTTGTGAATCGAATCTATTCACGATTTGAGTGAATTTATACAGAATCTCATTGAAAATAATCTAAATTATATTCGAATTGGTCGAAAATCATATGGAACATAAAACTGTAATAGTTAACCATTATTGCCAATCATATTGCTTACATTATAACCAGAACGAATCAAAATGTGATTGTGTTCCAAAATTGAAAATGAGAATCATCTTGTGTCTAGAATGGATGCAAACGACTCCCATTAATAGCAGAGCATCCAATTTAAGCTAAATCAAACCAATCAAATCCAAACCAAGAGGGTTTGAATATGCACCATCGTATAAGTGTATGATCAAAGTTTTAAACCATTGTGCCAATCGAATTCATAAAATTGACAAGCCAAGAGCTATAAAAATTTTAACATAAGGATCACATTATATAAAAACAAAAATAATTCATGACCTTTATGCAATTCATAGAATCAAGTATAAGCCCATATGCTCAATGCCTAATCAAAGTAGGAACGTCCAAATGGGCATAGTTCGAAAATCTTTTTAGCCACATAATGATAAACCAAAGGTAAGTGCCATTCAACATATCGATAAAAAGATCATGACAGTTCAAATAACGATGGAGGAGTTTTCACGCTTGCAGTCGTGAAAACTAAATGGAGACCAATTTGCAAGTGTCGCAGAAATGAAAATATCATCTATTTGCAAAATGCGACGACAATTTGAAGTTAAAAAGACATAGGTGTAGGAAACTTATAGGACAATAGAAAAAATTGAATTGGCTGCCAACAATGGCGACACACTGGTAGAAGCAGTTATCTCTATCAAAAGAAATAAATTCAGATTAGGACAGTAAAGAAAATTTCGACTTAAAACAACAACCAGAAAACCATACAAACATCATCATTTACCATCTTTTCCAGCGATGTTTTAAAAGATGAAAACCAATAACAGTCTTAAGATCAGAAAGTCACGATATTAATGATAAAATCTTCAATACTTTGGCATGGCCATTGCTGCTAGCAGGCATCCATAGCCTCGACAGGGTTTCCATTTAACCCACTCTGACATCTGTATCCTGTCAAGAAGTTCTAGATCAGAATAAAGGACATTAAAGAGGTTTTTTTGCAGATTTTCATGTACCCAACATTGCTTCGCTGCTAGCAGGCCTGTTCAATACCCCGACGAAGTTGTCTTGGCGCCATGCATGCATTTACCCGCTACCAACGGACCTGTTTAGTATCCTGGCGGGTTTACAAGCACTTCCCACAGCTCTTATTAATAATTTTCTTTGTTTTCTTTTGTAGATATATAGTTGAGCGGGGTGACGCTGAAAGTCTTGATATTTTAACATATTTTTTAGACCTCATCAGAAAAAAAAAATTTAAACACTGTCCTTTATTCAACTCCAAAAATGTTTTATTTACAAAAACAGCTTATTATGACAAGGAGACATCTTTTTGAGTCATTCCTTTATGGAAAAGGGACAGCGTAAAAAGATAATATATGATCATGATAAACTTTGCTCAGAGATTGAGATCAGTAAACTTATTTCAAACAACAAAATTTTCCAACATAAATATCAGTTTTAGAAATATATCACTGATGTTTGTACAAACTTTCAGAAGTTATTTCAGTGAAGAAAATTTTCTATGGTCTTTGTCTGAATGGCTCAGTGCACAGGTATGCATATTTTCAAAAAAAAAAAAAAAACACACAAAAACTGATCAATTCAAATCAAAACCAAAACAAAAGGAAAACAAACAATGCAAGCAAAAAGAAATATTTACATAATAATACAAGGGTAATTATCAAGCAAAGTATCTTTTCAGGGCTTGGCCATTCACCGGATAGGTGTGAAGCTACCCTTCAAGATTCTATAATCGAAAGGAACTAGGACCCAACTTTTCAGCAATTAAAAATGGCCCAAGCCATAAGTTTTGAAACTTGGTGTGCTCACTGTTTCCTTCGTCTGGTTTGTCCCACTTCAAAATGAGATCGCCTACTTCAAAATTCCTATCAGAAGTAGAATTAGAATCAAACCAGCTTTTAATCAATTGTTGATGTTGATCTAACTTACGCTTAGCTTGAGTTCTTACTTCTTCTAACTTCATCAAAGCATTAATGTGGATTTCTAAAGGGGGACAATCTTCTTCTTGGACTTTTTGTGACAATTGGAGTGAAGGAAGAAGAATGTGAGGTGGCAGAATGGCTTCTCTTCCATAAATGAGAAAAAAGGGGGAGTTACCTATAGCGGCTTTGGGTGTTACCCTGTCATCCCATAGTGCATTCAGCAGTGCATTATGCCAGTTCTTGTGATTTTCAACCACGGTTCTCTTGATAATTTTGATCAAGTTCTTGTTTGTTGACTCTGCTAAGTTGTTGCCCTGGGGGTAGTAACTAGCAGAATACTTCAGCTTTATTCCTTTCTCCAAAGCGAACTCACTCATCTCAAGAGAAGAAAAGTATGAAGCGTTATCAAAGACTAGACAATCAGGGATACCGAAACGAGTGATAATATTTGAGTTTAGGAAAGAGATAACCTGACTGGTGTTAACAGTTCTTAGCGCGGTGGCTTCGGACCATCGAGTAAAGTAATCAGTGGTTGTCACAATATACTTGTGTTGTTGTGAGGATGAAGGGTTAATAGGACCTATGATATCAGGGCCCCATTGCTGGAAAGGAGAATCGACTGAGACAGGTTGCAAGGGGAAGGCTGGTTTTTGCAACCGCCCTGATGCTTTCTGACAGATGATACATTTACGACACAAGGCATGGGCATCCCTAAAAAGCATGGGCCAGTAGTAATCGGCTCTTAAAAACTTATGAGCAGTGGTGTTGCCACTGAAGTGACCACCAGCTTCTTCTGCATGCAACTCAAGCAAGACTTTTTCTGCTTCGTGCTTTTCGAGACAACGCATCAATACGCCGTCAAAATTTTGACGAAACAGTATACCATTAACTAGATGAAAGGAGGAGGACTTTAGTCTCAATGCTCTTCTTTTGGAGGGGTCAAGGTGACGGGGTGCTGATCCATGTTCAAGACAAAATCTAATATCGTCGTACCAAGGACTTACGAGGTTTTGTGCGCAACAAATTAAACTTTGATCGCATTGTTCTAGGTTTGACGTATCACTATCTTCTTGTTGTCCTATTTCTGAATCAACAACCAATTTACACAATCCTTGGCCTCTCACGATCTATGTTGGGGTGATCTCTAAGTCATACTCCTGCAAGGAGGTGACCCAGTTGGCTCTTTTCTCTCCTAACTCCTTTTGCACTAACAAGTTCCTTACGGCAGGGTAGGGGAAAATGACCTTCGTCCTCGACTTCAAAAGATAAGATCGAAAATGCTTAACTACTTTGAAAATAGCATAGGCTTGCCAATTGACCATTGGGTAGTTAAGTTCAGCACCTTTGAAAGCAGAGCTCATAAAGGCGATGGGTACTTCATTGTTCTCGGAATTCTTCTGAGTTAGGACTGCGGCATAGGAACGATCAGAGGCAAAAGTATAGAGTGTAAAATCTTGAGAGAAGTCAGGGCTCATGAGAGACAGAGAATCTAATATGGCCTTCTTTATGGCATTAAAATCTTGGTTTTCTGTGGGTCCCCAGTGATATTGGGTGTCTTTCTTAATCAGGTTCTGGAGAGGCCTGACCATTTTGGAGAAACTAAGGACAAATCTTCTCACGAAATTAATCTGGCCTAGGAAAGACTGCATGGACTTTTTGGATGTAGGTGGGGGAAGTTTAGCAATGACTTGAGTCCTCTTTGGGTCAATAATCATCCCATCACTAGACACAATGAATCCTAGGAGCTTACCCTGTTCTACTACAAAGATGGACTTCTTGGGGTTCAAGGAGATGTCGTATTTACGACATCGCAGTAGAACGGCTCGTAAGTGAGCTAGATGATCATATTTGTTTTTAGAATACATGGTTACATAATCTGGGTAAACTACTACAGAGTGATTGATTAAGCCTCGAAAAGCAATGTTCATTTCTCTCTGAAAGGTAGCACTAGCATTAATCAATCCAAAGGGCATTTTGCGATAAGCATAAGTGCCCCACGGGGTACGGAAGGTAGTTTTTAGTTGGTCTGGCGGAGACATCAAGACTTGGTTGTATCCAGAGAAACCATCCAGTAAGGATAGCCTCTTGGAACCAGATACTTGTTGAAGGATCTGTTCCATGGGTGGGACAGGATAATTATCTTTGTCAGACGCTTGGTTGAGGTTTCGGAAATCGACACAAAGTCGAATTTCCCCATTTTTCTTCCAAACTGGGACAAGGTTGGATACCCATTGAGTGTGTCTAACAGAAAAAATTATTTTAGCACTTAGGAGTTTATTCAATTCTTTTTGAATGGTCAGTTCTAGTTTAGGATGCATTTTCCTCAGTTTCTGTTGGAAGGGTAAGGTTTGGGGCTTCATCGGGATGACATGTTGTATAATATTGGGGTCAAATGTTTTAAGATCATCATAAGTCCATGCAAAGACATCCTTGAATTCTTTAAATAATTTAACAAAAGCAGCTTTCTTTTGCTTAGAACATCCCAAGCCTAAGTTGATACACTGAGGATTTTCACTAGTCCCTAAATTGACTTTTTCATAAGACAATGAGGAACTATTGGTTTTGCAATTAACCATCTTTTTAAATTTATCTTCAAAATCATAAAAATTTTATAATCTAACAACAGATTTGGGTATGTAATTTACCATGTTCGATAGAGCTTCAGGAGATTTCGGATTGGGTATTACCGTAAAGTCGTGCAAATTGTCGTCGTGTGTTTGTTCATCTATCACTGCGCCTTGAAAGGTTTCTTCCATGTGCAGAAAGTTAATGATCTGCTAATCATCGTCGAATACTCTCTAGTTTGTAATATTGTCAGGAACAGATGGTCGAAATAATAGCTCCATAGAGAATGCGTTTGGGGATAAGCCTTCTACAGGAAGAAGTTTAGAGGCTACATTAGCTAGTAGATATGCTTCAGCATTATTTAGTCTAGGAATGAAATTTATATTAAAAGCATAAAATTTGTTCATTAAACTCCATACCTCAGACTGGTAACTTTTGAGATGCGGGGAAAGATAGCGTATAGAGTCTCTTACCTATCTAACCACTATTTCAGAGTCACCGAATACAACCAGATTTTGAATGTCCATGTCTAAGGATTTTCTGAGACCTTGCAGTAAAGCCTCATATTCTGCGATATTATTCATACATTCAAATTCTAGTCTACAAGCCATTAATGTCTTGTTACCTGCCGGATCGATAATGATGCAGCCTGCACCAGCTCCTTCTTTAGACTTGGAACCGTCAAAATATAGAGACCAAATTTGATTTCCATCAGGCTCATGGGACTATTGTATAGAAGCTGTTGGTTGCACGTGTGCTATGATCTCGGACTGCTGTTGTGGATTGTTGATAGGTGAAACTTCAGCCATGAAATTTCCGAAGAAGGTGTCCATCCCTTGGACTTCAGGTGAATCAGCAGGAGGTGTGTACGGTTCATTAGGGTCATTCAAATCCGTGACCGTGAACTTAAGGTAACGCTCATGATTCACCCTAATCTTGTTGGGCTTACCGTTCTCTGGAAGCCATAAGTGAGACCAATCTGTTGCGAAGTAACCATGTAGCTGTTCCGACCAGTCCCTGCTCAAAAACAGACCATACACTTTCGGAATATCCACCACAATTATATCAATAACCTGATGAACCTTTGGGTTAGACGATAATCTAATCAATACATTTTTTAGTTTTCCTATAACTTTAACATCTGTTCGATCAAGTTGTATGATTTTCAAAGAAGATGGTTCCACTTCAGCGTTAATCTTTTGGCAGACATACCAAGGCATCACATTGGATGATGCTCCTGAGTCAACCATACAATTATGCACATTTCTGTTGAATATTTCGAAAGTTAAAAGAAAAGGAGGTACATTCTTGCAAGTACTTAGAGTAGTAGCTTGTGGTTTCTTACTCGCAGTTTCTAATGCTACTTTATCTACATTATTTACATTATTTACAGGAGTTATGGGAAGGCTTCCTTTATCTTGAGGATCAGGATTGTTTTTACTGGAAGTCTTCTGCGGAACTTTTCTTTGCACAACCTTGTTACCATTTGAATTACCATTCTTGCCATTTTCTGAAATATTTTGCAACATTTTCTGTAACAAAAATGGAAACTTCAACAACTCATAAATGGAAATATTAGCCCTTAATTTTTTAAGATCTTCAACAACATCATAATATAATTTAGGGCTGACATTACTCTATTTAGTTTCTGCTGATTTAGATGGCTTTGGAGGTGCAGTTGTAGTGTTCTCGGCAGGAGGTTTGTTTGATGTCTTACTCCTAGCGTTGTAAGGGTGAACAGTCTCGAAGTTAGCTTGAAAGATGCTATCCGAGAAGTGTCCAAAGATGTTTGGAGAATATTCTTCTTCTTGAGTTGTTTCCTGCTCGACTTCCTCCTGGGGGATTTCAGGAGGCATCAAGTTATCTTGGGCTTCTAGAATTGTCTGAAGAGCACATTGCAAACTTTCTAGGTTCAAGCCTTCAGGTTTTGGATTAGGCCGGTTGGTGGGAAAAGGCTTTCGAAAAGGGGGTTTGTAGGGTCCTTTACTCGAGGAAGCTTCTTCAGTCAACCTTTTTAAATCTATAACTTAATTAGACAATTTTTGTACAACTTTAGTTAAATTTTCCAAATCAAAGCTTTCAGGTTGTGTTTTGCTTTGTGTGGATCTAGGGAGAATTTCAATCTTCTTTTTGGAAGCAGAAACAGTCTCAGTTTCGTTGCTAGAAGGGTCCTTAAGGCTAAGTATGTCTTTTTCAATATGAGTAGCCTCTTCGAAGGCTTCTAACAACGTGGCCTTTTTAGATTGTTTGACCCAAATAGCTATACTTTGATGTAGAGATTTAGTGTAGTAAGCTATCACAAGACTCTCAGCAGACATGAAATCTACAGTGATTCAATTTTTAAGCATTAGGAATCTTTGATTAAAATCTTTAACTTTTTCTTTTGGGTTCATTTTTAAACTTGAAAGATCTATGACTAAGACTTCCGAAGGTTTACCATCTCTGAATTTTTCCAAAAAGCATGACTCAAACCTTTCCCAAGACACTATGGTATGGGGTTGTTGAGCAAAGTACCAAGTGGATGCATTACCCTCAAAAGTATAAGGGAACAACCTACAGACAAAATCTTCATGTTCAACATTACAAAGTCTAATGGCTAACATAAATTTTTTGATATGATCTTCAGCTATTTGTTTTGAATCGGGATCGAACTTGGGAAGCCATTTCTCCAGGTGCTTAGGTAAAGGATCTTGGGCTCCAGGTACAGCTACAGCATCCTAGGCCAACCAGGGTCTAGCAGGGTTGTTCTGGTTTGCCATTGGGGTAGTGGGTGTGGAAGGCTGAGAAGGTGAATTTCCTTCGTCTGAAGAGGAATCTCCTCCAGAAGAGGAAGGAGATGAGGGAGGTGGTGAAGGAGGTATCCCAGATCCTCCTGCAGTAGGATTTGTGTTTGGATCTATAGGATTCATAATGAGGTTAATATCACCTAACTGTTCTTTGATATCAAAGAAGTCTAAAGGTTGACCCCATGGATGGTTTGGTTGCCTAAAACGAGATAAGTCACTATGTGTTTTAATAAGAGATTGATGGATAATCTCTTTTGTATCACCACCTGTAGGATTAGGGGTTGTTGGCTCAACTATGATCTACAGATCTTCGATTGAAGTAGTTACTGTTTGAGGGGGAATATTATCTTGTGAATGGATTCTAGTCACTATAGGTGATCGATTAGGGGGGGAGGAGTCTTGCGACCGCCTCGTGCCATTAATTAAGTTCAGGCCCTCCTTCTAGCGCCATTTGTTGACGGGAGAAAATGTTCGTCCATCAATTGAGAGAGTGGAACCGGTCCGGGGTTGTCTAAATAACCCAAGCCGTTTGGAATGAACCACCCTGACGGGTTTAACGGCTCCGTTGGCCGCTCTAAGGTCCTACGAAAACCAAAGAGAAAACTAACCTAAACTAAACAATCTATCTAAACAAACTAAAACTAACTAAACTAATTAAAACAAACTAACTAAACTAAATACAAGAAACTAAACTAACTACTAATAAATAAAAACAAACTAATACACTAATCTAATTAAAACAAACTACTAAATTAAACTAAAACTAAATATATACTACTCTAACTATTCTGCTAATTACTATTACACTAACTCTATTAATTAAATATCTAATTACTAATTGAATTACAACTTATTCACAAATATACAATATCTACAATTAGCAGATTTGAATAAAACCTATAAAACTCATGTGTTTTCTGCCCTAAGACGGCCAGAAATATATTTTTGATTTTTTATATTTTATGAAAAAAAAAAAAATAACTTACTGAAATTAAATGATCTAATATATTAATTCTACATATATCTAACTATATTCTAACAAATACACTAACAAACAAATGACAAACTGACCTGGGAACGCTCCTAATTTGTCCTGTGTATGATGACTTCAAAGCTGGTCGGAGGAAGGAAACTCGCACCGATTAATCCAAAAGCTTCTCGTAAACGATAAGTTGCATTGCTCTTTGAGTTGTTAACAGGACAAACAAGACATAAAAAATCATAACAATTATATGATTTATAAATCTCTGCAATAAGGGAAACCTGTTATGCAAAAACTTATACTTAATAATTCAACTTATGAAGAAGAGAAATATGTCGTTCACAAACTGAATTAAGCAATTGCTATGTTTCTTAAACAATTGAAAGAAATCATATATGGATTACAGTGATTAAATTATATCATTTGCAAATGATTAAGATAGCTAAAGTAGTCATTAACCAAATACAAATTGATATACACAACATGAAACAAAATATTGATATCATGAGAAGCTAAAGTTGTAACAAAACACCAAATTCTGCTTCAGTCTGTATTAAAACTCCATATCCTTGTTCTCCCACGAATGAGGATATCATTATTACAAATATAATAGGTATTTATAAGTCTCTCCACAGGGTAAAACCTCCTTGTGGATAATATCAAACTGTTTTGCATAATCTGAGATATATTCCCAAAATCAACTAAACTAGGAAACTAAATGACATCAGAATATTTCAAATATCCCCTAACTGCTCATCAAATCCATTGCAATTTCAAAATCATCTGCAAGAGACCAAAAATAACAAGTTAGAAAGATATTTTATTAACAAAACAATAAAAATCTAATCCTACAGAATCATCTGATTCTGTAGCTAGTCTAAAATAGCATACAGGATCATAATCATAATCAAATCAAATCTTTTAAAATAATCAAAACCAATTTTCTTTCAATGATCATTCAAAACGAATCACTCAAAATTCAAATGATTTTATTATTCAATATTAAACATAATCTAAAGTGATTCAATCGAAAACAGGAGTAAGCATACTATGTTTTGCTTTCACCATAAAATCGGGTCAAACAGTAACAAGACTATTTCATATCAAATGAAATCAATAGTGAGTCACATCGCATGTGATACGATCTAATCCAACATAACCATTTCCCACTTGTCATAGCTATAATGATATAACAACAGATTCATATCGTTCAATCAAATGTAAAGATAGAAAGATTGTTTCGATTATGTGTAAACAAAATCATACGTAACAGCATCAACCCAATCAATTTCGTGATTGATCCTTGCACAGTCAAAAGACAGGACCGTAATAGAATCACCCGAGGTTATAATTATCAACTGGGCAATTAAAACAAATCACGACTGAGTTTAATTATAGAAACAAATCGTGAACCTAGATCAGTCAATTTCATTCTCTGAATCGAATTCAAACAGCATATTCATTGCAATATGAAACCAACTGATAACATAGTCGAGTAAACCAATGCGGATTAACCGGCTGGGTATAACTGTTGTGAATCGAATATATTCACGATTTGAGTGAATTTATACAGAATCTCATTGAAAATAATCTGAATTATATTCGAATTGGTCAAAAATCATATGGAACATAAAACTGTAACAGTTAACCATTATTGCCAATCATATTGTTTACATTATAACCAGAACGAATCAAAATGTGATTGTGTTCCAAAATTGAAAATGAGAATCAGCTTGTGTCTAGAATGGATGCAAACGACTCCCATTAACAGAAGAGCATCCAATTTAAGCTAAATCAAACCAAGATCCAATCAAATCGATAAAAACCCAATCGAAGCTAAACTGGGAAAACAAAATTCCATTTATCAAAACAAAACTATGTACAGAATACATATAAGGTGACAAAGCCAATCAATGCTGCAGACAGAGCTATTCAAAGAATTTGAATTCGTTATATAAACAAGGGATAAAACATACCAGTGATACTGCTCAAATCATGCCAACTTAGAATTCACGACCGTTGTAGCTGACTCCACATTTTTCAACAAGATGGAACCTGTCGTCCTCTGTTTCTTATCAGTGGCTTGCAACTTAGCCTTTTGACTGGTAAGCCGTGCAACCTGGTCCTCCAAATAGTGAATTCTCGACTATAGCATTGGCACATCAAGATAATACCTCTCCAACCACGAGCTACATTGATCACAGGGTGGCACTGTAGGTTTTGACAAAGCAGGAGAGGGTTTGGATGAACGAGCGGGGCTTTCACAAGGTAGCTTAATGCCTGGGTAGTTAGGTTTGTTTTGTAGGCAAGGGGGTAGTTTTGACACAAAGTCATATGAGGGCCCGGCACACAAACCTTCCGAATAGGGATATTCACTAGCCAGGAAACGCTCCACTTTCGAGTCGGAGTCTTCCCTCAACATGATAGGGTTAGGGTTGACAGGAGGTTTTGGCTTGTTCCTCGCCATCCAAGAAATTACACGAGCATTCTTTTTGCCTTTGGCATTTGCAGTAGGTTTGGCTTTAGGCTTCTTTCCCACAGGCTTAACAGTCTCGACATCCTTGGTCACAGAATGGGGTAGGTCGATAGGTGAGTCGGGTAAGGGTTTAGGTAAAAGGATGTTGTAGGGTACCGGGGGTATAAACTTGTCTTTTCTCACCATAGGTTTGTCAACCTGTGGTGGGTTTGAATCTTCAAAATCATTCCGAGTAATAAAATCGCTCCAACAGTCTCCGTGTAACCCCAAATGATAGACAACAATAATTTTAATCGACCCATAATGAAAAAGGTTGCTATCAGCCTGGTTCCTTTTGTATTTCTTTGACATTTTAAACAGGCTTCTGTGCAAGTAATAGGGCATATTGAGCTGATAACCCATAAAAACCATAAGCAAACAAAGGTGGTGTAAGAAAACAAAACCGTACCGACCCTTGCAGGTGATAAATTGTTTGATAATCATCAATAAATCATGCCAACGTTGTTTCAGCATGGTCACGGGTAAACCTTTATCATAGGAGCTAACCTTACGCCACTGGAAGAGAAATGTCCAAGGGACCTGTTCTACTTTGCAATTCTTGGACCATCGTTGTCCAGTGATAGGAAAACCTGTAGCAAGACTAATAAACTGCTTGTCAATTTGCAATTGAACATCGCCGACCTTGTCTTGACAGCCATCAAAATTCATGGCGAATTGCCTAGCAACGCAGAGGTTAAAACCCTCGAATTTCTGTATGAACGGGAACCACCCATTGTCCTCAAGGTCACTGCGGGCGCTTTCGAACATCAACAGAGCCTGGCTGCCATTCGGTTCATCCCTCACGACTAGAGCCATTGTGCGAGCACATGATAAGGGTTTGGGTTGAATTCCCCAATACACAGGAGTAGAGTCATTAACAGCTACGAACGATCAAAGGGGAAGCATTAATGTGCGCATGCGAGGGTGGTGGATTTATTCACCGCCATGCATAATAGTAATGGCAAAGTACAACCGGCGGATTAAACCTCTATTCAAACAATCATAACATAACTCAAAACCTTATCATTCGTCCAAACAAAAAATCAAACGATGAGTGATATGCCAACGCACAATTAACTATAGTTTTTCAAACCAATGTCATTCAACATAAAATCAAATCCAACAGTTAAATATGCACCATCGTATAAGTGTATGATCAAAGTTTTAAACCATTGTGCCAATCGAATTCATAAAATTGACAAGCCAAGAGCTATAAAAATTTTAACATAAGGATCACATTATATAAAAACAAAAATAGTTCATGACCTTTATGCAATTCATAGAATCAAGTATAAGCCCATATGCTCAATGCCTAATCAAAGTAAGAATGTCCAAATGGGCATAGTTCGAAAATCCTTTTAGCCACATAATGATAAACCAAAGGTAAGTGCCATTCAACATATCGATAAAAAGATCATGACAGTTCAAATAATGATGGAGGAGTTTTCATGCTTGCAGTCGTGAAAACTAAATGGAGACCAATTTGCAAGTGTCGCAGAAATGAAAATATCATCTATTTGCAAAATGTGACGACAATTTGAAGTTCAGAAGACATAGGTGTAGGCAGCTTATAGGACAATAGAAAAAATTGAATTGGCTGCCAACACAACTTTGTTTTGTTGCGGAGTATAGGGAACTGTGTGCTGCAACTGAATCTCAGCCTCATGAAAAAGATTTTGTATATCCTGGTTGAAATACTCTCCCTCATCATTTGCTCGGAGGACTTTGATTTTCTTTCCTAACTGTGTCTCAACAATGGATTTGAAATCTTTGAGGTGTTGAAATACCTCTGATTTTTTCCTGAGAAAGAAAATCCATATGAAGCATGAGAAATCATCAAAAAAAATGAGCATGTTCCTTGCTTTAGTGATTTATGGATGTGGAAAAGGTCCCATGAGGTCACTATGGATCATATATAAAGGAAAGTAAGGCTTTTTTAGTCTTTCCTTTGTCAAATTTCTCTTAAGGGTGTTTTCCAAGAACACATCCCTAACAAATTCCTTTGTAGAAGTGGATGTTGGATAGACCATTAACCACTCCTTTCTTGATAAGTTGTTGCATATATCTGAAATTTAAATGCATGAACCTTTCATGTCATATCCTACTTCTTTCATCAGCATGGATACGCAGTGATGAAGAATCTGGTTCAATAAGTTCAGAAAATATGTAGAGACTATATTGATGATTTACCTCACTGGTAGCAACCTTGGAATTGGTTTGCATGTCATAGATATCCACTGCATCAGGTGTGAATATAACTCTCTTTTTGGTTCCGGAGTTTTTCATCTGATACACGGAGAGAATATTGATGGAAATTTTGGTAATGTGTAGCACATTCTCGAAGCTTCCATTTGTGAGTTCAATTCTTCCTTTGTCGGTGACCTCGACTGGAGAGTTGTCCCCCATCCTAATAGGAGAACCTGTGCATGCATCCAATGAAGAATAGATGTATTTTGTGTCTTCCATGTGGTGTGATGCACCTGAATCTATGATCCAAGCATCGGGAGAGGAGTTGATGGAAATCAAAGCATGGCTAGAATTTTCTTTCTTGGGATTTTGATCTTCTAGCTTCTTCTTCTTGACACCCTGTAATGTTCCTGACCTGGCTAGTCTAGGAAATGTTGCTAATATGGTAAGTCCATTATTTGATATGATACAGTAGGGGTTTCTATATGTGTTTGAGTTAATTTTTTAACATTCTTGGTGATTTCCTCATGTGTGTTTCATTCAATTAAGGTTTAAGAAGTATATAGGATGCACATAAAGTAGGGAACAAACACCATCTCAATCATATGTATTATGAGGGGAAAAGCAGGAAATATAATAATATGTTGAAAGCAGAGAAATAATATTTAGCTATATCTCATAGATCATCACTGGAATACAAAGTAACTACTATAAAATACCTGTGAACAGAAGATGTGGATGGATCTGAGCAAGCACGGATATATTGGCAAAATGCAGTTCCGGAAACTCACGACAAATAATGCAAATTCTCAAAAAATTTCCCTGGTGTCTAATCTCGACAGAATCACCTATAAATTGTCCCAAACTGATCATCCTAGCCTCTAGGTTGATTCTGATAACTATCGAACCGAATATCTGACCCCGAAATCTCTGAATGTCATTCCTTGGGGGGTTGCGCACCTCCTGGGTTCTATGAGTATGCCCTAGTGATTTCGTCATTGGAATCCATTGTTATATACCTCAATATGTGCACTCTAGTATCCTTTGTACTAGGTTGGAAGGGTTTCCTCGAATATGATCTGGAATACCCCCTCGAACCCCAAATGTCCCTCCACAAGAGATGCACACTTCCTAGTTATATGATGCGACCTGAGAGATTACATCATCAGAATATGATGAATGGTCACTCAAAATATGCACCCTATTTGATCCTCAACTGAGTTAGGAGGAATATGAAATATAAACCTTGGTATCATGCAGCTACACAAAACCCTCTCTAACCCTTGCACCCTCACTAGTTGAGTTGCCCAATCACTGCAAAAATGAATACTCCTAGATGGCACATTGAGATACCTGGATGGTAGCTCCGATAGGCTAGGGTGTGTCTATCAACACTGAAACCAATCAAGGTGGCGGTTTCCTCCAGAAATCCAGAAAACAACAAGACGTCAATTCTCCTCCCCTTGAAACTCTCTCAACATCGAATCATAACATAATGAGGAACTAGGTTGAATTCCTCCTTTTATACCTTTCCCGATCTAATTCTTCATTGACATCACTTAAGCTAGGATCTCTTCCTCCTAAGGTGGGTGATTAATTAATAAAGTCTCCCCCTCAACACCTTTTTCTTCTATTTCTCTATTGACTTTAGATTAAGTGGTAGTTCCTATGCTTTTTGTCTTAATTCATCGTTTACCCACTTATTCACCCTTATTTCTCCTCATGTTCCCTATTTTTTCCTGACTATAGTCTACAGGAACAAATAGACTACTAAGTCACTTCCTCCTGACCTACACTTGGGAACGGGACATCGCAGTCCTCCCTTCCTGAGATTTCTTATCCTCAAGAAACATCAATCATGAGTGCTACAATATATTCTCTCCTTTCCATGTAGCATCCTCCACTAGAAGTCCATTCTCTCTAACCAAGCACTCCCTGATGACCCTTCTCCTCAATATGTGCTCTCTCTTCTCAATCACCTCCTCCGGAACTAGCTCCAACTAGCCCTCCTCATCCAATGGGGAAAGCTCCTCTGATGTGTTGATGAATTGTCCCATGGACTTCTTGAGGCAGGATACATCGAACACAATATGAATCTTTCTCCCCTCTGAAAGACTTATCTCATAAGAAACCTCACCTACCTAGTGCATGATCCTATAAGGTCTATAAAATCTATGCTTGAGCTTCTCGGCCCCAATCTTCTTTAAAGATGATTGTCTATAAGGTTGGATTCTCAAGAAAACCAGGTCCCCAATCTCAAAGTTGTGCTCTATTGTGTGCCTATCCACACTCATCTTCTGTCGATTTTGTGTTGTCTATAGGTTCTCTTTTAGTAAATTGAGAATCTCCTGACTCTCAGTGATCCAATCCTTATCTTTGGGATCTCTTCTCTCACCGAAAACCAAGTCTACCAAAGTGGCAACATCAAAACCTTGTATTGCTCGTAAGGGTGTCATTCCAATCGACATGGGGAAGTTGGTGTTTTAGCAATTCTCTCCTAGATGTAGCCACTTTACCCGTGGTTTAGGGTTTCTGGTGGACATTTGAAGGGGGGGGGGGGCTGAATCAGTTGTTACTGAGCTTAAACAATTATGCTTCTTTTAAAACTCTTTACAGAAGCAATTGAATGATGATCACAATAATGCGGAGAAATAAACACAGGCACATTCAGCATCAGTCACATATATGAGAAACACCAAGACAGATATTTTCCAAGGAAACCCATACAGGGTAAAAACCTCTTTTTCTTTATATGATAAGTAATAATTAAATTCTTTACATTATCATACATATGAGCACCAACTCATAGTGAGGCTACAACCTCTGTTTAGCAAGCTGCAACTTGCTGAGAGCACCAACTCTCTGTTTTCTCTAGCACCAACTAGAAGGAAGAACCGACTCCCTGGTTTCTCTAGCACCAACTCCCTGTGTTCAAGCACCCACTTGAACCTCTGAGGACAACAGTCCTCCCTAGCACCTCCCAACCACCCTGAAATATAAATCTTTGAATCTGAAACTTACTACAGTGATATAATGTTCAACAATGGCTTACCCGACTTATCACTGTTCTGTTGCATCTCGTTGTTATTTCTACCACACTGCCTTTCTGCACATCTCACTTGCTCTGTCTGGTCTTCTGCTTTTTATGCTTTGTACACCATCTCCATTCTCTGCACAGTTCCTCTTCTGTGCTATTCAGCTGCTGCACTCTCCTCCTTCTTCACACCTGAATCACCTTTACCAACAACAATCACAACAACCTCTAACAGCAACAGCAACCCTATCTCTTCTCTGTACGGTGTATTTATAGATTATGTGCACCTTGTGCATGCAATGTTCGCAATGTCTCTGCATGCTCACTCCATGCCAAATTCCTCCACCTCTCGAGTGCTCTGCATGATCATCATCGTGACTCTTCATCTTCTATGGTAGTTCAACCACGAGTTCAGCTTCACTGGGTGTTATGTTGAGATTCCTCAGCCTCTTTGGTAGTTACACTGTATCATGCTACAGGTACCCTCCGATCTTGTTCAAATTCATCTGCACTGTTGGATTGAATCCATGGGATCTTGCATTCATTTTGTCATTTCAGCACTTTTCTCCGTTGACCCCAAGTCAGCAAAATTTTGATCACTTGCCACGTGTCCTATGATTCCATGGTTTAGATCTGGTCTTGATTCAACGGCTACGATTGTATTGTGATTTCGGGATTTCGCATATTGCAAGTTCTGCTTTGTTTCTTTTGTCTATCCATACTGCAATTCGCGAAACTCCGAGATGGAGCTGATATCAACAGTCCACGATCTCGATGATTCTACGGTCCAGATCTCATCGTGAACTCGCATCTCGTGATTTCTTAGTTGGAGGTTCTAGTCACTCCAAGTCACGATAGGCGAAGCTCCGAGATGGAGCTGGATCAACGGTCCACATCTTTGGGTGTATTGACGGTCAGGATCTTTTCGTGATCTCGCATCTCACTGATCCTAAGTTGGAGGTTCTAGTCACTCCAAGTCGCGATAGGCAAAGCTCTGAGATGGAGCTTTATGGTGCTCTGATCTTTCGCCATGCTTCCTCTTGATCCAACGGTCCTTGATTAAATCGCGATCTCGCATCTCATGGATCTGGAGATGAATCATCTCGACTCTCCAAGTCGCGATCCATGAAACTCCGAGATGATGTCACACATGGATTGACATGTGTTAAATACTTCCACGTGTCACTCTGATTCGTGACTTACATGTGTTGGAAGTGTTGAATCTGACTGACACCTGTCATTACCTGGTTGTGCCACGTGTCACTCTGATGTGGTCTGTTGTCGTGAGTTGGATCGACGGTCTAGATCACATCTTGATCTAACGGCTCAGATTACATCGCAATTTCACATATCACGAAATCGACATTCTTGTTGTCAATGTTCTTTGACAACTTCAACTCGCGATCCTCGAAACCCCGACAGGGAGTCAGATCAACAGTCCACATAACCCCTCGATCTGAAGGCTCAGATTAAGTCACGATTTCAATTCTCCTTGTTCTTTAAGGATTGTGCAGGTTCTCCTCGATCCAATGGTGGTCGAACCCTACGCTCGGATCTAACACCCAAGATCTATCTTCCATATCTGCACACTCTTCTTGTCTTTATTCAAATCTGACGATTCAGGTTCAGTCGGGAATTTTTGATGGGATCCAATGATCAGCAATGCTTCTCGGGCCTTCAATCATTTGATCTTCCTGGACTTATCTTCTCTTTGCCTGTTGATCATCGTTTTTGTACTCAAGCCATCATCGTTGTTGTACTTTCCATCAATGACAAGCATACGCTACTTGGTAAACATTTGCCAACAATCTCCCCCTTTGGCATTGATGGCAACTAAGGCACCCAAATTCATTTCTCCCCCTTTGACATCAATGTCAAAGAAGAAACAAGCTCCCCCTGAGCTATTGCAGTAATTTTAGGAGGCATTAGATATTCGAACAATACAAATCTTCCCCTAACAAGATGGACTCTTTTAGGTGTGAAACGAAATGACACCCAACTTCTGTCTAAGATATTCAAACGGTGTCTTGGCTAGGGGCTTAGTAAAGATGTTTGCAATCTGTTCTGTAGTGGGAATGTAATGGACCTGAACAGTCTGATTGGTGACCTGCTCTCTCAGAAAATGATATTTTATGGGGATATGCTTGGTCTTGGAGTGGAATACAGGATTTTTAGGCACACTGATGGCACTAGTGTTATCACAATAAATAGGGATCGGTGCAGTGTATTTTACCTCTAAGTCCGCAAGTGTCTAAATCATCCATAATACCTATGTGCAGCAGGTAGCAGCAGCAATGTACTCTGCCTCTGTGGTTGAAAAATAAATGGAACCTTTCCTTTTACTGAGCCAGGCTACTAAGGAGTTACCCAAGAAGAATGCTCCTCCACTAGTGCTTTTTCTCTCATCAACACAATTTGCCCAATCTACATCTGAATAAGTAGTCAACTGAAGACTTTGATTTCTGGGATACCACAGAACATAATTCATTGTTTCTTTTAAGTACCTGAATATCCTTTTGACAGCTTGCAAATGACTCTGTTTAGGAGCATCCTGATATCTTCCTACCATTCCTACAGCATGCATTATGTCTGGGCGAGA
>JZKD02S1994765.1:435319-447916 GCA_000966675.3 Picea glauca
AACTCATAATGAGGCTACAACCTCTGTTTAGCAAGCTGCAACTTGTTGAGAGCACCAACTCTCTGTTTTCTCTAGCACCAACTAGAAGGAAGCACCGACTCCCTGGTTTCTCTAGAACCAACTAGAAGGAAGCACCAACTCCTTGTGTTCAAGCACCCACTTGAACCTCTGAGGACAATAGTCCTACCTAGCACCTCCCAACCACCCTTAAATATAAATCTTTGAATCTGAAACTTACTACAGTGATATAATGTTCAACAATGTCTTACCCGACTTATCACTGTTCTGTTGCATCTCGTTGTTCTTTCTGCCACACTGCCTTTCTGCACATCTCACTTACGCTGTCTGGTCTTCTACTTTTTATGCTCTGTGCACCATCTCCATTCTCTGCACAGTTCCTCTTCTGTGCTATTCAGTTGCTGCACTCTCCTCCTTCTTCACACCTGAATCACCTTTACCAACAACAATCACAACAACCTCTAACAGCAACAGCAACCCTATCTCTTCTCTGTATGGTGTATTTATAGATTCTATGCACCTTGTGCATGCAATGTTCACAATGTCTCTGCATGCTCACTCCACGCCAAATTCCTCCACCTCTCGAGTGCTCTACGTGATCATCATCGTGACTCTTCAGCTTCTCTGGTAGTTCAACCACGAGTTCAGCTTCACTGGGTGTTATGCTGAGATTCCTCAGCCTCTCTGGCAGTTACACTGTATCGTACTACAGGTGCCCTTTGATCTTGTTCAAATTCATCTGCACCATTGGATTGAATCCATGGGATCTTGCATTCATTTTGGAACTTTGCTCCGTTGACCCAAAGTCAGCGAAATTTTCATCACTTGCCACATGTCCTATGATTCCATGGTTTAGATCTGGTCATGATTCGACGGCTACGATTGTATCGTGATTTCGTGATTTCACATATCGCAAGTTTTGCTTTATTTCTTTTGTCTCTCCATACTGCGATTCACGAAACTCCAAGATGGAGCTGAGATCAACGATCCACGATCTCGATGATTCTACGGTCTAGATCTCATCGTGAACTCGCATCTCGCGATTTCTTAGTTGGAGGTTCTAGTCACTCCAAGTCGCGATAGGCGAAGTTCCGAGATGGAGCTGGATCAACGGTCCACATATTTTGGTGTATTGATGATCAGGATCTTTTTGTGATCTCGCATCTCGCTGATCCTAAGTTGGAGGTTCTAGTCACTCCAAGTTGTGATAGGCGAAGCTCTGAGATGGATCTTTATGCTGCTCTGATCTTTTGCCATGTGTCCTCTTGATCCAACGGTCCTTGATTAAATCGTGATTTCGCATCTCGTGGATCTGGAGATGAATCATCTCGACTCTCCAAGTCATGATCCGTGAAACTCCGAGATGACGTCACACGTGGATTGACACGTGTTAAATACTGCCACGTATCACTCTGATTCGTGACTTACATATGTCAGAAGTGTTGAATATGACTGACACCTGTCATTACCTGGTTGTGCCACGTGTCACTCTAACGTGGTCTGCTGTCGTAAGTTGGATTGACGATCTAGATCACATCTTGATCTAACGGCTCAGATTACATCGTGATTTCACATATCGCGAAATCGACATTCTTGTTGTCAATGTTCTTTGACAACTTCAACTCGCGATCCTCGAAACCCCAACAGGGAGTCGAATCAACGATCCACATAACCCCTCGATCTGACGGCTCAGATTTAGTCGCAATTTCGCTTCTCCTTGTTCTTTAAGGATCGTGCAGGTTCTCCTCAATCCAACGGTGGTCAGACCCTACGCTCGGATCTAACGCCCGAGATCTATCTTCCATATTTGCACGCTCTTCTTGTCTTTATTCGAATCTGACGGTTCAGGTTCAGTCGGGAATTTTGGATGGGATCCAATGATCAGCAATGCTTCTCGGGCCTTCAATCATTCGATCTTCCTGGACTTGTCTTCTCTTTTCCTATTGATCATCGCTACTGTACTCAAGCCATCATCGTTGTTGTACTTGCCATCAATGACAAGCATACTCTACTTGGTAAACATTTACCAACATTTTCCACACACATAGTTCCTCAAATACTCCTCAATCCACTTTTTGAATATATCGGTCTACCCATCTGTCTCAGGGTGATAGTTGGTGTTGGGTGTCAAGTCTATCCCCACTAATATAAACAAATCCCTCCATAATGTACCAATAAACCGACTATCCCTGTCACTAATGATGTTCCTCGGCAACCCATGAAATCTGAAGACCTATCTGAAGAATAACTCAACTACCTGAATTTTGTTGTACTATGTCGGTATGGCATAGAAAAAAGAAAACTTCGTCAATATGTCGACCATTACATAGATTTAGTCCTTACCTTCAACCTTGTGTAGGCATGTGATGAATTCCATCGATATGCTCTCCCATTTATGCTCCAGAATGGGAAGTGGTTGAAGTAGCCCTACTAGAAGTGTATGCTCTGACTTGTTCTGCTGACAAGTCACTGACGCAGGTGCACCCTTCTAGCACGTCCACTCATAGGATATTTCCTCCTTCCTCAGCCCGAAGAACACTAACCGGTCCTTCTATTTCCCTATTGGGAAATCTACACCCACAGAACTCTTCGCGCAACCCCCTTCTTTACTTATCGGGGAATCGAACTTCGCGGTATCACGAGGTCAATGGTCGAGCGTTGGTGTTTCGAATCCCCAAACCCCGATGCAAGTCAACGTTGACCCTTACTTTCTCTTATCAGGACTTCTCTTATCGTGATTTTTCTACTCGCGATGCCAAGCAACTCGGTTCTCCGACTCCCGATGCCCGATACACTGAAACTCCGACGCACGCGCGAGTTGTCCCTTCAACTTCCCATCACTTCTATCGGGATTTCGGACTTCACGGGATTGCGAATCTTGATGTCAACGTTTCAGCACTTCTTGCTACGAAACACCAATAGCTCGTGCCACCTGTCCTCCACTAACTCCACTGTGGCCCATGCTATCCTTTTAACTGTCTGGATATCGCGTATCGCAATTCCAAATTGCAAGAGTATCCTATCCTCAAAACCTCTGATACCTCGAACCCCAACTTCTTTGGATCTTCTGACATACGTCCCAAATGATGGATGGCTCTGAGCTCATCGGGATATCATGTTTCATGATTTCACGATTCATGTTGCTATATTCACGGGACTTCAACCCACGAAACCCCAATGCACGATGTACGTGTAGATCCAACGGCCCTGATCAATTTGGATCAATGGCTCTCCCCCTCCTGAGCTTTTAGCCTTTAGGAAATATGATGGTGTATCTCTCTTGCACCTCCGCAAGATCCAACAGCCCATGGATTATCATGAATCCTCCTTGGAGAATTCCAACCGTCTATTTCCTCTTTACTCACTTCTGGAAATTGAACCCAGTTTTCCTCCGTGAAACTGGTTCATCTGTGCGCAAACTGGCAACACCTGCTTGAACACTTCATGCACCAACTCCCTATGTTGTCTTTCAACAAATTCCAAGGGCCTTCTCCCTCCTGAGCTTTCTCCAACTCTGCAACTTGGAAAAGACTTTTACGAGCACTCCTTGCGGGAACCTTCAACCACGTCTAAGTGTTGAAATCACCTAACTCTGCGCACACCTACAACAGTAGTCCTTCAATTCTCACTCAGGTTCGCACCCTTGAACTTCACTCAGCTTACACACTCCTTGCACGACTCCTTTGCCCAACTGCACTTTGAGTGAATGAGGACAAAAGATATCTCTATCTGAACCCCTTTGTCAACGCACTCCTTGCGGACACTTCAACTGCACTCCTTGCAAGAATTCTATGGCTCAATTAGAGAAACAATTGAAACTCATTCCTTCTTCCCTTTAGATTTCAAACTCAACCATGAAATCATATACACAGCATATAAAAGAAAATGTGCAGCAAGAAGCAAGCATTCATGAGCATAACATCAATTCACAGAGAACAACACAAACCATGCATTTGAATCAAAGCTTTCTTCTATTAATCCAAATATTTGTACATGGGTGTCTTTACACATCTCTCTGCATGCTCTTCTTTCTCCTCTGATTTCAATAATAATGTTACAAATTCACAATGAGGGTGTCTATATCTCGTTTCCCTCTTGCCCTTAAAAGTTGTCTAATCTAGAATTAAATTTATATCTACCAGCATTAACTACTTCAAATGTCGTCTACCTACTAAGGATGAGAGCTAAAGGCTCAAGGTCCATTTACATTTACAAGTGCATCTCATCATAATGGATTCATTTAATATGGTGCAACAATCTAAGGGAATTTTCCAAATTTGTGTTGGCGTGTGTCCAACTGTCTTTTGTCTTCCGCGCTGGCTCGCTTGACTTGGGAGATACTCCTGCATCATACTCCCTCGCTTGAAAACTTTCATGAGCCCCTGTCCATGAGCTCCTGCATGGTCTCTCCATTCTTTTGTATCTCTTCTTCAGTCTCCCAGCTGGCATCTTCAACTGGATGATTCTTCCACTTGACCAAATACTCAAAGTATTCTTTCCTCCTGGTCCTCTTACCCACTCGGTTATCCACTATCTGCTCCATATGTGGATTATCTGCAACTGGCATCTGCTTTTGCCACTGAACCACTGGATACTCATTTCCAATATCTGTTTATTCAACCTTATATGGGTACAAATCCGAGATATTGAATATCGGAGAAATTTTGATCCCATCAGGTAATTCAATCTCATAAGCATTTTCTCCAATTTTCTTCAAGATCTTGCAGGGCCCGACTTTCTTCATATTCAACTTATTATATGTTCCTCTCAGGAACCTTTCCTTTCTCAAATGTGCAAGAACCATATCACCAACCTCGAATTGAAGTTGTCTTCTATGTTGATCAGCTCTGCGCTTATACTCCTGGCTTGAATTCTGCAACCGCTCCTTCACCTGGTTGTGAAGTTCCTTCATCGCCTCAATGAATTCTTCTTCACTAGCGCTCCTAGTCACAGTCTGTTCTAAATCCCTCAATTCAGAAATTCCCCTCAGCTGCATGCCATAAACAACCTGAAATGGACTCTGTCCTGTACTCCTGTTAACAGAGTCATTATAAGCAAACTCTGCCTGCAGTAGTATGTTGTCCCATTGGCTGTGGTGTTCTGTCACCAAGCTTCTCAGCAAGTCTTCCAGACTTTTGTTCACCACTTCTGTCTATCCATCCATCTGAGGATGATAAGCTGAACTAAACAACAAGCTATTTCCCAGCTTTTTCCATAAGGTCCTCCAAAAATGCAATATGAATTTCATGTCTCTGTCCGAAACTATACTCCTCGGCAACCCATGAAGTCGAATGACCTCTTTGAAAAATAGGTTTGCGATGTGAGTCGCATCGTTGTTCTTTTGGCATGGAATGAAGTGTGCCATCTTGGAAAATCTATCCACCATCACAAAGATTGAATCAACACCTTTTTGTGTTCTCGGCAACCCCAATACAAAATCCATGCTAATCGCATCCCACGGCCTCTCTGGTATGGGAAATGGTTGATAGAATCCCGCATTCTGTTTCCTTCCCTTCAAATGATGGCAAATTTTGCATCTATCTACAAATCTCTTGACCTCTAATCGCATCCCTGGCCAAAAGTATGATTCACTCAGCTTTGTGAATGTTTTGTCATGACTGAAATGTCCTGCCAATCCTCCACTGTGTTTCTCCTTCAGCAAGTTCTCCCTCATGGATCATTTTGAAATACATAGTTGATTGCCCTTAAACAGCAATCCTTCCTGGATCATGTATTCATCCCATTGGCTCATGTCTCTAAGAAATGGATTCTCAGTTGCTTCATACGCTTCTTTAAAATCCTGATCACCTGCGTACATATCCTTGAGATCATCAAAACCTAACGTTTTGACTCGGAACTCCTGCAACAACAAACACTTCCTGCTCAAAGCATCAGCAACTTTGTTAGCAGTACCAGAAATATGTTTAATCACAAATGTGAAATTCTTCCTATACTCAACCCATTTGGCATGTTTCTTATTCAACTTCTCATGTTGAGTCACAAATTGCAATGCATGATTGTCACTGTATAAAACAAACTCCTTCGGGATCAAGTAATGCCTCCATTTCTTCAATGCCTGTATGATAGCATAGAACTCATTATAATATATGGAGTACTTTAATTTTGTCTCATTCATCTTCTCATTGAAGTACGCTATTGGCCTGTCTTCTTGTCTTAAGACTGCTCCGATTGCAAACCCACTTGCATCGCATTTCACCTGAAATGTCTTCTGGAAATCCGGCAACACCAAAACTGGTTGTTCTGTAATCTTCCTTTTCAACAATTTGAAGCTATTATCAGCCTCATCAGTCCAGTTAAAATACCTATGCTACTTCTTCATGGTGTCCATCATCACTGCACTAACTTCACTAAAATTTCTGATGAATTTTTGGTAGAAACTAGCCAGTCCGTGAAAGCTTCTCACCTCAAATATGTTCCTCGGTGATGGCCAATTCTTGATTACCTCCACCTTATCTGGGTCCATCCTCAACTCATTTTCCGAAATAAAAAATCCCAAATAAATGAGTTTCGTCTTCATGAATGAGGACTTTTTCATGTTTATCAACAACTTCTCCTGTTGTAGTCTCTGCATCACTGTAGCCAAATGCTTCAGATGCTCCGCTACTGTTTTACTGAAAACCAGTATGTCATCCAAATATACAATGACAAATTTCCCGATGAACTCCTTCAGGACTTCATTCATCAACCTCATGAAGGTACTTGGCGCATTTGTTAAGACAAACGGAATAACAAGCCATTCATACAACCCTTCGTTTATTTTGAATGTTGTTTTCCACTCATCGCCTTCTCTCATGTGAATCTGGTGATATCCACTTTTCAAATCAATCTTTGAAAAATACTTTGCTCCACTCAATAAATCCATCAGATCATCCATTCTCGGCAATGGAAATCTGTACCTGATGGTTATCTTGTTAATCACCCTCGAGTCAGTACACATCCTCCAGCCTCCGTCTTTCTTCGAACTGAGTATTGTTGGAATAGCACATGGACTCAAGATTTCCCTGACCAAACCTTTGTCCAACAACTCCTGGACTTGTCTTTTAACTTCTTCATTCTTCTGTGACATCAATCTGTACGCGGATTTGTTTGGAAAACTAGCTCCTGGTATGAGATCAATGTGATGACTCGCACTTCATATCGGTGGTAACGAACAAGGTAATTCATCCACTACAATGTCAGCGAACTCTTCCAGTAGTTCCTGAACCTCCTCTGGAAAATCGTCCACTCTTGTGCCAGTCAGAACAATCCTCGGCTTTCTGACCACAATGAACTGTGGATCCTCCTTCTTCTTAACCTCATTAAGGAGTTCCTTCCCACTCATGAGAAGTACTATGTTGCTTACTTCTGGCTTCACTTCCTTGTCTTTTATCGGAAGCAACATGTGTGTCCTCCCATTCTTCTCCAGGGTGTATGTGTTCATCCATCCATCATGAATCACATTTTTGTCATATTGCCATGGTCTACCCAGCAATAGATGACAAACATCCATAGGAATGACATCACATAAGATCTTATCATTATATCCTCCTATCTTGAATTCAACTAAACATTGGTTTGTGACAGTTACCTGGTGTCCTTTCTGTAGCCACGATACTCTGTATGGGCTTGGATGATCAGTCGTCTTCAGCTCCAACTTTTCTACCATCTCCGTAGAAACGAGATTATCCGTGCTACCACTGTCCACAATGACCTTGCATACCCTATCCTTGGTCTTGCAAGGAGTCATAAAAAGTCTGGTCCTTTGGACTAAACTTTCCACCTCCTTCTCGAGTGTCAAAAGGACTTTTCGCATCATGAGCGATCTTCCACCTTCAGCGTCTTCGGCCTCAACATCCCACCTCTGCGCCTCGGTGATGTGAGCTTCTCCAATGTCCTTCTTTTTCTCTGGACACTCGTAAGACTTGTGTCTATTTTTCCCGCATGTGAAGCATGTGATTACTCCACCTCTTCCTCTTCCTCTGCCTCTAGTACGAGGAAAAGTGTTTTTGTCAGCATAATCTCCCCTCTGCTTATTATGATGCCCTCTCTGTTCAACATATGGTCCTCTCTGTGAGGTTCCACCTCTCTCTACTTTACCCTAAGGTTTCTTCCATTCCTCTTTGGGATTCTGGTTTCTTTCCTAGGCAATTGACTTGCCTCTGGGCTGGCTCCTGCCTCGGCCCCTCTGACTGTGCTTTCGGCTCAGCTTCTCTTCTGCTTTCAAAGCCATCTGATAAGAATCTTCCATAGTCTGGATGGTTACCATGCTCATCTCATCCTGAATGTCGTATCTCAGACCATTCATGTATCTGGAAACTTTCTCATCATCACTCTCCTGATGACCTGCTCTGATGTTCAGTCTGTAGAATTCCTCTGTGCATTCTTTCACTGTCATCAGCTTCTGTCTCAGGTTCTGCATTCTCATGAACAGAGAAATTTGATAGTCCCTCGGAATGAAATTCGCCTTCATCTTCGTGATCATTTTGTCCCAGCTCTTGATCTTCTGCTTTCCTTTGCAGCGTCTGTCAGCTTGTAGTTCATCCCACCACAATGCTACATGTCCTTTCAAGCATGCGATAGCATGCTTGACTTTCTTTTCCTTTACGGCATCTTCGTAGTCGAAGTATGTGTCGAGAGCTCTAATCCAATCTAGAAGCTCCTCTGCATCCAAGTTTCCCTCATAAACTGGAATGTCCATCTTTTCCCTTGCACCCATCCTGGAAATAGTCCTGATCAAACGTTCGATTGATGCATCTTTGACTGCAACTTCCTCTTCTCATTCAGCCTCTATTTTGTTGTCGAAATCACACAGATCCCCTGCACTGGTTGTGCGTCTTTGCGTTGTCTCCATGTCTTCGAGTCTAGCTCGTAGATCATGCATTTTTCTCTCTATGGTCGGGTCTGCCATCTGCCTGCCTCTTCATCACGACATTTCCCTATCCTCTGGATCGGGTGACTGTCTATCTCTTCTCGGCAGCATGGTGAATTCTCTTTTCCTTCTCTACTACAAAAAGCAAAGAACCTTTAAGAGCTCTGATACCACCTGACGCAGGCGTGCCCTTCTGGTACGTCCGCTCATAGGATCTTTCCTCCTTCCTCGGCCTGAAGAACACTAACCAGTCCTTCTATTTCCCTATCGGGAAATCTACACCCACAAAACTCTTCGCGCGACCCCCTTCTTTACTTATCGGGGAATCAGACTTCATGGTATCACAAGGTCAATGGTCAAGCGCTCATGTTTTGAATCCCTGAACCCTGATGCAATTCAACACTGACCCTTACCTTCTCCTGTTGGGACTTCTCCTATCGCGATTTCGCTACTCGCGATGCCAAGCAACTCGTTTCTCTGACTCCTGATGCCCGATACACCGAAAATCCGACGCACGCACGAGTTTTCCCTTCAACTTCTCGTCACTTCTATCGGGATTTTGGACTTTGCAGGATTGCGAATCCTGATGTCAACGTTTCGGCACTTCTTACAGCGAAACTCTGATAGCTCGTGCCACCTATCCTCCACTAACTCCACTATGGCCCACGTTATCCTTTTAACTATTGGGATATCGTGTATCGCAATTCCAAATTGCAAGATTATCCTATCCTCGAAACCTCCAATACTTCGAACCCCGACTTCTTTGGATCTTTTGTCACGCGTCCCAAATGATGGATGGCTCTGAGCTCATCGCGATATCACATTTCGCAATTTCACGATTCCTATTGCTATATTCACGGGACTTCAACCCATGAAACCTCGATGCACGATGTATGTGTAGATCCAACGGCCCTGATCGATTTGGATCAACGGCTCTCCCCCTCCTGAGCTTTTAGCCTTTAGGAAATATGACGTTGTATCTCCCTTGCACCTCGGCAAGATCCAACGGCCCACGGATTATTGTGAATCCTCCTCAGAGAATTCCAACCATCTGTTTCCTCTTTACTCACTTCTGGAAATTGAACCCAGTTTTCCTCCATGAAATTGGTTCATCTGTGCGCAAACTGGAAACACCTGCTTGAACACTTCACGCACCAAATCCCTGCACTATTTTTCAACAAATTCCAAGGGCCTTCTGCCTCCTAAGATTTCTCCAACTCTGCACCTTGGAAAAGACTTTTACACGCACTCCTTGTGGCAACCTTAAACCACGTCTAAGTGTTGAAATCACCTGACTCTACGCACACCTGCGATAGTAGTCCTTCAATTCTCGCTCAGGTTCACACCCTTGAACTTCACTCGGCCTGCGCACTCCTCGCATGGCTCCTTTACCCAACTGCACTTTGAGTGAATGAGGACAAAAGCTATCTCTATCTGAACCCCTTTGTCAACGCACTCCTTGCGGACACTTTAACTGCACTCCTTGGAGGAATTCTCTGGCTCAATTAGAGAAACAATTGAAACTCATTCCTTCTTCCCTTTAGATTTCAAACTCAACCATGAAATCATATACACAGCATATAAAGAAAATGTGTAGTAGGAAGAAAACATTCATGAGCATAACATCAGTACACAGAGAACAACACAAACCATGCATTTGAATCAAAGCTTTCTTCTATTAATCCAAATATTTGTACATGGGTGTCTTTACACAGCTCTCTACATGCTCTTCTTCCTCCTCTGATTTCAATAATAATGTTACAAATGCACAATGAGGGTGTCTATATCTCGTTTCCCTCTTGCGCTTAAAAGCTGTCTAATCTAGAATTAAATTTCTATCTACCAGCATTAACTACTTCAAATGTCGTCTACCTACTAAGGACGAGAGCTAAAGGCTCAAGGTCCATTTACATTTACAAGTGTGTCTCATCTTAATGGCTTCATTTAAGATGGCGCAACAATCTAAGGGAATTTTCAAAATTTGTGTTGGCGTGTGTCTAGTTGTCTTTTGTCTTCTGCGCTGGCTCGCTTGACGTGGGAGATGCTCCTGCATCAGTCATGCACTCATTGATGTACCTCGTAATGTCCTATTTGAGGCCCTTCCATGAGAACCTCTCTTTGATCTGCCTATAGGTTTTAAAAAACCACAGATGGTCTGTCAGTGGTGAATCATGAATTGTTGCTAGGATCTTCTTCTTGAGTCTTGGATCTGGTACTAAGCTGACTTTATCCTTGTAGAATATGACATCATCAATGACCCTGTACCTGTCATCCTAAACCTCTCCATCCAAAACCTCACAAATTAACTTGTCCTTTGAATATTCCACTAACAAGTGGGATTTTCAATCCATTGAAATCTCCATCAAAGAAATGTCGCAGGTCTCCTAGATAGTGCATCGTCCATAATGTTCTTCTTCCCCTTGACATACTCTATGTCGAAGTCAAAGGCCTGCACCTTCGTCACCCATTTTTCTTGACACGCACTAAGGTCCTTCTACTCAAGCAAATACTCTAAGTTGTTGTGATATGTTTTGACCACAAATTTGCTACCCACCAAATATTGTCTAAATTTGGTCAAGGCATGCATGATTGCTAGCATTTCCTTATCATAAATGGAGTACAACCTCTCGATTTGATTGAGATTCGTGCTCTAGAACATAATGGGGTGTCATCCCTGCATCAAAACTACCCTGATACCCTCATTGGATGCATCACACTTTAATACAAATGGTAAAGTGAAGTCTGATAAAGCTAACACTGGATGTAACACACCTGACCCCTAAGTACCCTTTCTAGAGATGGGGCATCAAAATTTTACTTACTCAAAATCATCTTGAATCATCTCTCTGAGATGATTCATCCTCTTCTACTCGCTCGTAGCTTTCTAACAATTATTGTACCATCCATGATTTAACATGTTTAACTTGTTGCAATTTACATTTCTCAATAGTTTGAGGGGCAACATAACTCAAATTAGAACCAGGGTCAATTAAAATGAAAACCAGATGGTTGGAAATCATACCTTCCATCTCCACCACTAAAGCTTGGTGGTTGGATTGTTATTTATCCAAGGCTACATAAATCCATGGCATTCTCCTATCCACATCATTGATTTTGGTAGCCTCTTGGATGTTGTAGACCCTCCTACTGTTATGTTTCCTATATGAGCAGTCTCTCAGTAGATGTTCTTCTCCACAACCCCAACATTTCAAGGGTTATCTCTTTGTGTTATCAGTCATACCGAGGGCTACTCCAAAGGGTTTATTTCCACTCTAAGAGGGGGAATTTTTCTGGTATACACTTTTAGTAGGAAGGATCATCTTAGAACCTTTCCTATAGTTCCTGAATATTGAGGGTTTAAACTCCTTTTTATTGAATCTCAAACTACTTTTTTTTCTTCCAGTCCTTGTGAGGTTTTTTCTTGTTCTTGAACTGCTCATAGAAATACCTTTCCTTCTGGATAGTGTCTTCTAAGGCCTTTGGCTCATAAAATTCAATCCTATCCCGAAAGGACTGAATTAGCCCACTAATAAATCGTTTCATTTTTACCTTTTCATCTTTTATGTAGGGTACATACCTTATCAACTCAAGGAATTTATTGATATATTCATCTATGGTGAGTTGTCCCAACTTGAGTTCATAGAACTCCTTGGTCTTCCCATCAAAGTATTTCTCTGACAGATACTTATTTTCAAAGTATTTCTCAAATT
>JZKD02S1994765.1:465262-479011 GCA_000966675.3 Picea glauca
TGTTTGAAGCTAATTAGTGTATATTTTCATAAAGATAAGTGTTATGGATTTTTATGTTTATGTTGACTTAATCTTGTGTATCTTGTGTTTAAATGATTTTATATTGCATGAGTAACTACATATGTAATTGTCAATGTTTTCATAATAATTGAATGAGTTTGTTTGTCATATTGCATGTATTAATTCATTATAAAATAGGGAAAATAATAAATATGGTATCAGAGCTAATTTTAGTTGGTGGAAGAAGAGAAATTTTTTAGGTACCTCACCATCCCAACAATGTACAGGGGTGATAGGGTACATTATGATTGGTATTAGAGACATGGTTATAGCACCGGGGTTGTATGGAATAGAAATTGGGCTTGCATGGACGTGAATAAACTACAGGTTGCATGTTAAATGTTTGACAAAATCAAGGTGTAAATTTGGAGAAAATTTATGAAATTTGGTAATGGTGGGATTAAGAGTTAAAACCCCGAAATTGGTTTTATGTTCCACCACACGAAGGCACGATTTAATAAATCCATCATTGTAAAGTTTGACATGCATGGAAAATTTTGGAAATTAGGGGAGATTAGGTAAAATCCCCAATTCTAAACACAAAAATTCCATAGAATATTGGCGTAGAGGTTTAATTTATCCAAGGGGAGATAAGTACATAGATTTCATGGCGGTCCTATGGAGTAAAAATTCAAAAAATATACCTATTGTTGATTTTTTTAGGAAATTGCCAAAATTATGACGTGGAACATACCAGTGATGTGAGTCGTATCGGTGACGTGGACCATACCAGTGTTGTGAATCGTATCAGTGACGTGAACTAGAAGGGTGATGTGGGGGCATCAAGGTGCTACCAGACGAATTTTGGGTGCACAAGTGGTAGGGTCCACATTGGCATGTGACCACATCCGAAAAAGAAGTTATGGGCTGATGCAAAGAAAATTTGAATCAATGCCTTGGGAAACTATAAATATTGTGGGACTGATGCACGGCCCCAAAGAAACATCAGGTGGTAAGAAGTTATGAGGGCTCATGAAAGAATTAACCCAAGCATATTTTAACAGCCCGTAATATATCTCAAATTTAGATTTGAGATCTACGAGCAAGGAACATGCATGCTAATAGAGGGTGTCAAAGTTGGGACCCCACCCATCACATCAACGCATGACCACGTGCAAGGTGGAGGGTGTCAAGTCAAAGAGGAACTCCTTGTTCCATCAACATCCTATATTGCACTAGGTGGGAAGAAAAATGATAAGGGATATAGGCAGGGCCCCAAATTTAATTAATTAATTATAATGTGGAATTTATAGAAGGAAAAAAGTAAGCAAGGCTTGGAGGATGACATGGTAGGTTGAGGAGGAAAGGGTGGTGGCATGGCCCCCTCAGGGGTTTATATATGGACACTAGCGACACATTGGCAGTGATGTTCCATGCCATGTCAATGGGATAAAGGTATTCTTTGAAATAAAAAAATAAAAACTATAGAGCAAAATTTTTGTTTTGGTCATAACAAAAGCATAAAATCTTAAAAAAAAAAAAAAAAATGAAATTTTAGGGGGTAGGTTCACAATAAATATGACCATAAAAGTGTTGGTGAAAGTTTAGGGGTAGGTTCACAATAAATATGACCATAAAAGTGTTGGTGAAATTTGAGGGGTAGATTCATAATGAAGATGACCATAAAAGTGTTAGAGAAGGTCATTGGTTGATTTTGCTCTAGATTTCCAGAAATTACAAATTAGGAATTTTTTAAGAACAAGGTCATACTCCTTGAATGAGGCCCTATTGCTAATGAAATTTTTATGGTGATTCATGGGATCAGACATGGAGAAACCCAATCGATAAATTGGCCAAATTACAAAGGATTTGGAATGGAGATGTAAAACTAGGCCAAAATCCACTATTTCAATAAACATTTTGGAGATTTTTGGGATGTTCAAAGGAGGAAAAGGGACCCCAAATCACAAATCTACAAAAAACACTGTATTCAACATTTTATCTCCTCAACAATCCATACAACTTTGGTTTACTAAAAAATTCTCAATTTTTCTTTGTTTGGGAGAGCCATTTTGGCTTAAACTTCAATTCTAGAAAGTGTTGTTCCTGAGTTTATACTTAAGTCTCAAATCATAATGTCACGCATCAGGAAATAAGGAAAGTTTTAATGTTTTCTTTTTCTACCTCAGTTATGTGAGAAAAATTCCTTAAATTGAATTAATAGTATAACAGCTCAGAGGTTGTTTTTCGTGTCTGAGTTAAAATTAAAAATATCGAATGTAGTGAGAGAAAAACATAAATCTATTAGACAAAGCAAGGAATCAACTACAGAAGAATCTTACTTTGTTACAGAAGAAGAAAATAGATCATATAACCTTAAATGAAGCATAAAATGCAGCAATCTAATTAACTCACAGGTCTTGTATTTACTAACAGTAAATACAGAGGAAAAGTTGTTTACTATCATATAACTAAATGAAATATAATCATAGTAGATGTTGTACTAAATTGCGAGTAGGCATTCATCAAGAAAATATAGAAAAAGATGTTGGAATGTGGAAAGACAAAAGCACACATAACTCAAACTGGACAAAATGTGGAATATCTGATCTGCACTTGTATTAATTCTCAATGAGGAGAGTTTTCTCAATTACAACCAGCAAGAAGCAGCCTTTGTTCATTCTTTCGAATATGTATTTATACAAAATATTCTCAACCCTAATCGGTTGGAATTCTCCTTATTTCTAAGTAGTAAAGGTTACAAAAATGAGAAATTTGGAACGCTTTGCTTGTTTCTCCTCTGTCTCTTTCTCATGTTGGCAAAGGCGTTTTCCTTTCTTGTTCCCAGTTCGGACACAGGTAGTCTCTAATCATGACCTGCGCAGATGATGTGTACAAGTTACCTCATTGGTTTTTTGAAGTACTACCTTTTCCTTGTCCAATACATTCAACACACCTTCTTACAAATTGTGATATCAGTCTGGAGGGTTATGTCATATTCTTTGCCTCAAAAATATACAATTTATTTTCTAATAGTGGAAATCTGTCTTCCATTCTTTTGTCTTCTGAAGTCATTGACTATAGTTGCAAATTAGGTTTCACCAGCCATCTATCTATCTAAGTGATGTCGACATGTTTTAGTTGTAAGATTTCAGCTTGAGTTTCTTCTAAACTTGTTTGGATATCAAGTTGATGTTTTGGCACGTCAACTTGTCCCAGTACTTCATAATGATCATCCTTTCCGAGGCCTAAAGAATCTTTATTTAGTGAGTGAAAAGCCTCTTCATAAGCTTCTTTGATCTCCTTAGTCGTTCTTTTACTTTCGGATATGTTGGCTTCCCAAGTCTTCAATATTATGTCACCTTTGATCTTCTCTAAAACAGTCAACCTGGGAACTACAGACATTTCTTCTCTGGCCGATGACACAACCGCTTCTTGAAAGGTGGCCTGAGATGTAGTAGCTTCTCTTTCTCTGAAACAACTATTATCTAATGATTCATTCACCACCCGAAAATGATTTTGGATAATCTCTACCTTGTCAAAAAGGCTTAGTTGCACTGATTCAATTTTCTTACACACCTCCAATGCCTATGCTTGGGAGACGGTTATATCCATAACCATGTTCTCAGTCAACTTTACCTTGGCCTGTAATTGCTTTGCCAATTCACTTTGTTGAATGGCCCGCCCTTCGCTCGCTTGGACATTCCTTTTCATCTCGTTAAGACTGGATTTTAGTTGTTGAATTTCTTGTCTATCACTAGCTCTAGCATGTTCAAGACCTTTGTTGACTTCACTTCTGATATTCTTTTCTACTATCCTTATTTGATTCTGCAACTAACCTATTAGTAGCTCTTTCTACTTCAATTTCTCTACCATATTTTCGACCGACCACTGATTGGTCGTAGTGAAGGCACCTAATGAGCCAGCGATTTCCTTGGTGAGCTTTGAATCATCCAAGTCATGTCCGTCAAATATAATCCTTTGCCTTTTGGTTACTACCCCTTATTTCTGTTGTGATTCTCTCATGACTATGGCCCTCCTTTTCTTGCTAAAGAAAAAGTTTGAAGGAGGTATCTCTTCAAGCGAGATCGGGGTAAGATTACTTGCAAAAATAAATTCGGAACCAGAAGTTCTAAAACTTTACTGCAGAGGGATTAGTGTTGCAATAGGACTGCCTATCTCTGTGAATTGCTTTCCTTTTGTTGTTTGTGAGGTATCATTAGGGGTGATTGGTGATAAAGGAGGTAACATTTTTTTCTGTTTTACAAGTGTTTCAGATTGAACCTTTGTCTTCGGCCCTATATATCCTGCCCACGAGGCTTATAATTCTTGTGTAGACACTTCGAGATTCTTTGGAATTTCTTCGGTATTTTGTTTACCAGAAGACTTTGGTTCAAAACCTACAGGTATGGGTCCCTACACCAGAGGGTTGGTTATCAATTCTCCCTATAGTATCTTGGGCAAACTATTTTTTCTGTGCCTTTGGAAAGTGAAGAAACTGGCATGTTCCTCCTCATAAGATCTGATTCCCCTGAATATATTGTCATATGGGGAGTTTTCATGCATATATCTTTTCATATTGCATTGAGATAGGTGATTCTCCATGATCTTGTATGGATAATGTCTTTCGAATTCAATGTCGACCAATTTGACATCCTCTAAAGTTGTAGCCTCTACTTTGGAATGGCCAAAATCCAACAAGGAAAACCTTCCAACCTGAAGAGGGAAGGCTGGCTAAAATTTCTTCTGAGTTGCTTTTAGCTCTTTGCCAATGCCTCATGTTACCATCTGGTAATCCACTTATCTTCACACCATCCTTTTAGACAAAAACTTTGGGAGAGCATGAGGGGAAACCGAGCATCCGAAAACCCTGATATAGGAGAAATTTTGTTCAATGAACAATCTGCAACTTTTTTAAGGTTTCCCATAATTTGATCTGAAATCTGAGGAGGTGGATGACCATATAGTATTTGATGAACGGGGATCACTACAATATGACAAATTTCATAAAATAAGTCTTTGGTCTTTTCCTCCCATAGTTGGGAATGATAAAAATGGATAGGTTCTGCCCTGGTTGGGTTCCAGCTCCAATTCATCAATGGAAATGGAGTCATAAAACAGATGGCATCCATGACATACGCATACATATAAAAAGGGGCAGGCTGACCTTTTGACTTCACCATTTGATACTCAGTAATTTCCTTGGCTAGGTTATCTGACAACATCTTAGCCCAGTTGAAAGTGTAGCCCTTGGCTACCTCATGCATGATTGATACCCATTCCACCGGGAAATGAGTAGGGATTTTCCTTCCGAATATTATACATAGCATAATGGCTACATAGATCATATGCTCATTTAATGACGTAGTGGAATAAACACCATGGGAGTCATCTCTTAATTTCGCTAGATTTCCCCACCAAGATTTAACTATATCTGGGTAGCTTCAATCAAATTGCACACATTCTTTTTGTTCAAACTCCAACATGAACGCATAATTATAAATATATTTTGGATTAGGGGATATCTTGTACATTACTTCGATGTGTTCCGGCCTGAAAGAGCCAACAACAACCTTTTGGTGATTGATGATGTTCATGGTCTGCACATCAGTGTTTTCCAGACCCCATCTTATCATGTCATTATATGGCATGAGCTTTGGCCGCATAGTTATTTTATAAATCTCGGACTATTCTATAGTTCTGAGTTTAGTTATGTGAGTGTCGTTCGCTTCACCTCCATAATCGTCTAGGAAATTTATAACTTTGTGCTCCAAAATTTCGAAAACTGCGTCTAGGATCTAATTGAGTCTACAGCTCATGGCATAGTATCAGACAGAGCATCTGCGTTCAGATTCAAACCTTCACCGGCATTATCATTCTTCTTCGACACTTTCCTGGGTGCCATGATGTCAAGAATAGAATGCGAATGCCTATTACAAGGGAGAATGCATAAGCTTTCCTTGGATAAAACTTACTACTTTATTGAAGGTAAAAATGAAATTCAAAATAGAACACTTTTATTTACACTCAGTTTGCATTAATTCGAGCATGCTTTTACGGATGATGAATTTATTGGATTTAATGAGTAAAGTACATCTGGCGATACACACTCTATGCTAGAAATCATTTCCATTGATCCATAATAAATGTTACTAAATATCGGCGATTTGCGATCAGGAGTTTTGGATGGAACAAAACTGAAATATCCCAAAAGGGAATGCAAGAAATATTAATTTACACTGTTAATTTCCTTTTAAGATGTTAATTAATCATGTTTAAAAATCAATGTTTTCGGGAACTCGGGTTTCGGGATTTTTGGATGTGATGAATGGTAAACCCTCGATTCCTGAAACGCGAAACGATTAATTATCGTTGACTTAGTTTGATTTAATTAATCGAGATTTAATCTTTCATCATTTTATCGTTTCGTAGGTTTGCAAGTTGACTCATTGTTATATCTCTGAAAGGCCACTAGCTGCAACGACGTATCAAGGATGAATCATCCTAGAGGTGCCACGTGTTAATTTGAATCGTGTGAACCCTTAGACGGAAAGCTCAGAAAAATTGTCGCTTGTCTACTAGGAAAAGACTCAAGACACATGCGTACATCATGACTCATTTTTTTTAAGAATTTCAAGAAAAGTTAAAATGAATATCTTTCAAGTATCAGGATTTTGAATGCTAAGACATAAAGAAATATCTGAACCACAAAACTCTGAAGCAACTTTCAGTGATTTGACTCATTAATCATTTGGTGGCTCCACAAATCTGAAAGATTTAAGATCATTCAATCATACAGAAAAATTTATCAACGGTGAGATTCAAGCGCGTTTTGTCCTTACTTAACCGAAAAAATGAAATTTACTAAAGTCTAAAGTTTAGAAAAATATGTGTTCCAATAGAAAGGACAAAGTTGACAATTCCATATTGATGCAGAACTTTATAGGAGCATCGAATTCACAATCTGAAGGTTTTTGCGTACTCACCATCACCAGTATTTTTTGCACCCAATACAAAACATTTCTTGGTTCTAGACAAATTTTATTCTACAGGTGGCAGAAGTTGGCCTCTAAGATTGATTATTTCAGTGAGAAGTGCAAAATTTTGGCAACAATGATGATTTCCAAAAGCTATAACTTTTATCTCTAAACTCAGATTGGGGCATGAATTGGAAAGATGATTTAGAGGAAAATATGCATGATATATTAGAATCTGTATAAGTGCTTCAGGGTTCTTCATAAATTGAGAAAAATGACCTATAGCCTTAATTGAAAAAAGTTTATAATGTGCATAATTTCCAGAATTTGGAAGAAATGATATTGATATGGAAATGAAGTGTATCTAACAAGTATTTTTGTATGCACACTTCTTGTAGAGTCAATGTTACATCTAGAACAATTAAATCTCGGGATTGATGACATGGAAGATGCACAGAGAACCTACACTGATGAAGAAGAAGTTAAAGGCCTAAACATCAATATATGGAATAGGTATATAGAGTCTAATGGACACAAAGATGGGGTAGATCCATTAGATCTAGTAGAAACCATGAGTTACTTGAGGATGGAGTTGCAGAGTTACAAAGTTGACAATGAGAAGCTAATAAGAGCTCAAGAGAAGAAAACTCAACTAAACACGAGATTTTGATAGAGTCTAAATCAATTGCAGAAGCAAATAAAGGATGGATCAAATTCAAGACATGAGGAATAAGGAAAACCTCATGCAAGGAGGGATAATTATAGAAGATCCAAAAACTCAAGAAGCAATAATAGAACTCAAAGGAAACATTACTCATTCAAGTAGTTATATGCATCTGAAGAATCATAGAGAAACCCAAAAGTGTCCCATGTTAAGCATCAAACAAGAAGACATGAATTGGATAGCTTGCAAGAAGAGCTTAGGAAGCTTAAGACACCAACTTTTGATGGTGAAAACAAGGGGAGAAAGGACATTGAGGCTTGGTTGCTTGGGATCTGGAAATATTTTCAATTGCATAGCTACTCATCCAATTTAGAAGTCGAGATTGTTATATACCGTCTATAATAAAAGGATTCTATGTGGTGGGATTGGCTCAAGCAATTCAATCACATCAACGAGAAAATTGTTTCTTGGAAACGGTTCAAGAAATGTTTCCATCAATAGTATCTTTGTGAGAACTATTATGGACAAAAAATACAAGATTTATTTGATCTCAAGTTGGGAAATATGACCATGGAGAAATATGAAAATAATTTCTTGGAGATGCTAAGATATGTGAGCTTTATAGAAGAGGAGAAGGTGAAGATATAGAGGTTCTTAAGTGGACTGACATCCATTTACAAAGACAAGATCCAATTTGATGAACCCAAGACTTTGGAAGAGACTATCGGGAAGGTCAAATACCTATATGAGCACAACAAAGGCAAAGCAGTTTTCCAGAAGTCATGGAAAGATAAGAAGAAGGAAAAGATGGATCAAAGGAAGAGAGTATTCCAACCTCCTTTCTTCAAGAACAACTCCAATACATATCAATTGTGTTAGTCAGATCAAACTAAATCCAAGATGGTTGAATATTTGGGGAAAGGGCCAAGGCAACCAATTAAATTGTGAGGATGTAAAGGAGATCATATGTACATAGATTTCCCTCATAAGGGGGATAGAATGAGGACTATGCATAGAAGGTTACTGCAGTGGAATGTGTGAGTTGAAACATCCCAATAATATATGCATATTTGGAAAATTTACAGGTAGACCATCAATCAAATATGATTGAAGTAAAAGTAAGATTGAAAATCAACTTCTTGTCATTTTAATTGATTCAGGAACAAGTCATAGTTACATTGCCCCTAATTTAGTGGAAAGATTTCATTTAAAGAAAATTAAGCATGAGAAATCATGGTTGGTTCAACTAGCTACTGAAACTAAAAGGAAGATTAATAATATAGTTAAAGGTTGTCCAATAGAAATTAATGGAGTGAGAATGATTACAAATTTGAACATCATACCCCTTGGATCATATGACATCCTTAGTGGAATGGATTGGTCGGATACGCATCATGCTATTCTAGAATTCCACAACAAGACTTGTATTTGTATTGATGAAGAAGGAAATCAAATCATAGTGAAAGGAATTCCAAAACCCATTTTTATAAGGGAAATTTCAGCCTTACAATTGAAAAGGTATTTCAGAAAGTAATGTCAATTATATGAAACTCATGTAGAAGAGCCAGCCAAGATTAAAGGTTCAAATCTTAAGGACTTTCTCGTGTTGCAAGAGTTTGAGGATGTATTTGGGAAAATACTAGGTTTACCACCAAAGAGAGATGGATATTTGTTTATTGATTTGAATCCTAGAGCTGCCCCAATATCAAAGACTTCTTACATAATGAGCACATCATAATTAAAAGAGTTAAAAATGCATTTAGAAGAATTGTTAAATAAGGGGTACATATGCCCAAGTGTCTCACCTTGGGGAGCACCGGTACTATTTGTGAAAAAGAAGGATGGGACCTTGAGGTTGTGTATTGATTTTAGATAGATGAACAAAGCTATGGTGAAAAACAAATATCATCTACCCAAAATTGATGGCATCTTTGACCAGCTAAGAGGAGCAAATATATTTCCAAAGATAGATCTAAGATAAAGTTACCATCAAGTAAGAATAAAGGATGAATACATCAGTGAAACAAATTTTAGAACTAGGCATGGGCACTATGAGTTTGTAATGGTGTCATTTGGATTGACAAATGTACCAGCTACCTTCATGTAATTAATGAATGGTATATTTAAAAATTACTTGGATAAGTTTGTCATTATGTTCTTGGATATCATTCTTGTTTATTCCAATTCAGAGGAAGAGCATGACAAACACTTGAGGTTGGTACTACAGGTGCTAAAAGAGAATCTTTTGTATGCTAAGTTGAGAAAGTGTTATTTTTATCAGAGGCGGATCCATTACTTTGGACACATATTTTCAAAGGAAGGGATAGCATTGGATAGAGAGAATATTGAAGCTATTAGTGGATGGCCAACACCAAGGAATATAACAAAGATAAATTACTTCACGGGGCTCATTGGATACTATGGGATATTTAAAAAGCGATTCTCCAAGATTGTTCATCAATCAGTTCTTTACTAAAAAAGGGAACTAAATTTGAATGGACCTCAAAGTGTGAAGAAAGTTTCCAACTATTAAACGAGTCACTTACTAGTGCACCCATTTTGAATATTGTTGATCCAAATGAAGATTTTGTGATGTGCACATATGCATACAAAGAGGAACTAGGTGGAGTCCTCACTCAATATGGACATGTCATTTCTTATGAGTCCAAGAAGCTTAAAGAGAGTGAAATGAATTATGTCACAAATGACTTGGAGCTTGTTTCCATAGTTCATACAATGAAAATGTGGAGGCATTCTTTAATGGAAAAGAAATTTGAGTTGAGGACAAACCAAGGTGGTCTGAAATATTTGTTTGAGCAACAAACTTTAAATGGTAGGCAAACAATGTTGCTAGAAATTCTAAGTGAGTATGACTTTCATATTAAACATATCAATGGAAAGAGAACAAGGTTGCAAATGCACTTAGCAGAAGGGTACATGTAATGTATGTTATAGCCATTAGCATGTATAAATCCTATTTAAAAAGAAAAATTTTAGAAGTTGTTTCAAATGGGCATTACCTACAAGTAGAAAATTCCTACAACAAGAAAATGTACAATAGAAATACAAAGAGTATAAGTAGGGAGATGGAATACTTGTGCATAAAAATAAATGTTATGTTTCTAATTTAAGTGAATTAAGGAATTGTGTACTAAAAGAAATGCATTATGTTCCATATGTTGGACATCCTATCTACTAAAAATCAATTGCAGCAATAAGAAGCCAATATTTTTTTCCATGAATGAAAAACGATGTGGCTAATTAGTTAATCAGATGCATACAACGCTAAAGAGTGAAGGTTTAATATAGACATCTAGTAGGTTTTCGACAACCATGGTAAATTCCAGAGTGGAAATGGGAAGTGGAAACCATTGATTTAGTCACAAAGTTGCCCAAGATAGTGAGGCAACATCACTTAATAATGGTAGTGGTGGATAAGTTGACAAAGGATGGTCATTTTATTCCAGTTAAAATAAGTCATAAGGTAGCTAATATTACACAAATATATATGAAATAAATTGTTAAGTTGTGTGGAGTACCTAAGGAAATTATGTCAGAGAAAGATCCAAAGTTTACCTCAAACTTCTAAAAAGGATTATTTAAAGTATTTGGCACAAATCATCATTTTAGTATAGTCTATCATCCACAAACAGATGGGAAACTAAGAGATTTAATCAAGGGATTGAAGATATGTTAAAAATGTATGTGATGGGCAATCCTTCCAAGTGGAAAGATTATTTGAATTTGGTTGAATTTTCCTACAACAATGGGTATCAAACTTCATTAAAAATGAGTCTATTTGAAGCTTTATATGGAAAAAATGGGAGACAAAAGGGTTATGCAGATAAAGGCAGGACACCCAAAGAATTTAAAGTGGGAGAGCATATATCTTTGAAAGTGAAGCCAAATTAGCGCTCTTCGAAATTAGGAATTTGCACCAAGCTAGCAGCTAGATTTTGTGGTCCATTCAAGATATTGGATAGGATAGGACATGTTGTGTATATTGTTGCATTGTATTCTTCCATGAAATTGCATGATGTATTTCATTTTTCATTATTAAATAAGTATGTGCATAATCCTAACCATGTCATTGATTGAACTTTGATTCAGGTGGAGCTCAAAGGAGACTTCTAGATACAGCCAATGTGTATGTTGGACCAAAAATTCATGGTGCTCTGGAACAAATTCATAGGGTAGGTAAAATTCTAGTGGACTTGCTTCAACCTGAAGAAGCAACATGGGAGCTATAAGATGCAATGCAGGAGGTATACTCGCATTTATTTTGAATTTTGATATAAAAATAAATTTTTATATATATGTATGGTAATGTGTATCGAGGACAATGCAAAATTTAGGGGGGGGATGTAACACCCTAATTTTTATACCCAAAATAGCAATGTAAATGTATACATGACAAAATTCTAAGATCCGCACGAGGTGGCCGAAAGCCAAACAATTGTAGCATGTAAATATTGTACATTGAAAATAATAATAAAAATAAAACACTAGTTGCAGACAACAAGGACAAGAACATGGGGGGGTATGATTCCACTAGAGAGGAATTAAACAGAACTTAGGGGGCTCAAAGGGGCCAAAATCCAAATAACAATATTTTATCAAAATTCAAAGTCTTACCTTGATTTATGCTAAATCCATATCAACCTTGGGAAGAGTTCCAAGGTAGTTACGTGGGATTCCTAGTGAGCCACATAGTTAGTTGTGGGAATGCCAATATTACCTTTGGTTTTAAGGGAATTGTCCATCATTCAAAGGGGAGATCATGTTGGAGAGATAGGTTTCTATGCATGTAACAAAGTGTTGAATATTCATGTTATGTAAATTATGCGGGGAATTTTCCATGTGCATGAGTAAGTACTATTATTAAAAGCTTTATTACAATTGAGAATTCTTGGAGTGCCCAACTAAAATATTTATTGGCCAGTATATGCTAAAGCCCTATAGGGAATTGATATAGTTTGAGAGAATGTGTAGCAAAGAAGGGGATCCCATTCCTTAGGTTGTGCAGACTAAAAGGGAAAAAGAGTTGGGTGGTTGGAATTGTTGTAGGAGTAAACTATTGTGAAATTATTGGGAAATGGTTTGTGTGTGAGGACTGTAGCTAGCCACAGGGGTTAGTTCATTCTTGTGGACTCATAGGCCCAACTCGAGGATGGCATGTTGTAGAGAGATTGAGTGCAATAGAGCCTATGGTTGGGTGGAACATCTGACGTTTGCAACCAGTTGGTGAATATTTTCATAAAGATAAGTGTTATGGATTCTTATGTTTATGTTGAGTTAATTTTGTGTATATTGTGTGTTTAAATGTTGTTATATTTCACGATTAATTTCATTTCTAATTTTGAATGTTTCATGCTAATTGCATGAACATGCTTGTCATATTGCACGTATTAATTTAATATAAAGAAGGGTAGATAATAATATGGTATCAAAGATAATTTTAATCAATGGAAGAAGAGAAATTTTTAAAGTACCCCACCATCCCAACAGTGTATATAGGTGGTAGGGTACATTAAAAACATCATCAATAAACCAATAAAATACTCCTCCATATGCCATGTCAAGATGTCAACTAACCCAAGAGAGTATGCCCTAGAAGTGTGCCAACCTCTCCTATAAACAATAAAATAATGCATGCCTTAAAATATGTCTCTAAGAAGGGGGGGGAGGTGCTCCACAATAAAGTCTCAACCAACTCCATGTAACAACTCCAAGTGTGAAAATAAATCCAATGAAGTAGGGCTCCCAAGAAATTACACTTGATCTGGATAAACTTAACCATTGAACGGTTAAATCAACCTCAACATGTGTGCACAAAGGTTAATGCTCAAATATAACCATAGTACCCCTCCAATAGTCACGAACCAATTAAATCACCATGAACATGTGTGCTAATGAGGGGTCCACTCTAGTAAAGTGTTGTACCATGTAAATAAAATATGTTTTCTCCCGAACAAAACACCACCATGATAACGACAAAACATAAATCCCAACCTAAAGTGCACCACCACCAAGGGATTATTACATCAAAATCATCATCCAACCTTAGGAAAATGTTATATCACCATCAAATCATATGTAGTAACCTCC